>KK121204.1:591693-737678 GCA_000611955.2 Stegodyphus mimosarum
ATATATTATACATACATATAATTTGCCTTTGTAAAATATAAAATATGAAAGAAATTGACTAACGAAATTTTGACAATAGATCTTTTAATTTCTGAATTCAGTATAAATATTCGCTCTACGTCATTTATCTGCAGTCTGCATTGCAAAAGCTCTTGCCCAATCGTTATCCAGAACTCAAAAACAAAGAATTTGAGCTACATTGTGTGCATCCTGTTTTGCTGCTTGCTTATGCCTGGATAAGCCGCATCTCTCATTTAGCTGTACTCTCTATTGTTTAAAGTATATGTATATAAAACTGTTGGGGCGTTTAGCAACCCATTGCGTTGTGTCAATCAAGAAAATATGTTCTATAAAAATTCGTAGTCCAAAAATAAAATGATGTGTTAACTATCAAGCTAGTCTTGACTTTTTCCGACTGCCAATCTTCTACTACGCTACCTTCTATCTTGTGTGAGTTACATCTTGTCTCAAATTATGTGCTGATTTATTTAGTTGCAGATAACGTGATATTCCATTAGAGGTTTACTAATGAAGGTACCAATTCAGTTTTTAATAACATCCGAGATAATTTTGCAGCTGATAGCTGTAAGGGACTGGCAATGGTTTATTGCGTAGTTGTAATTTGAAAATGTTTACTGCATATATGGAAGGATGGACTTGCATCCAATGAATTCAGCATCGTTTTATTATAGGATAAACAACTCTGAAAACACAATATTTGCTTCACATTTGATTATAAGTGCAATGTGCGCTCCACAATTTTGAAAGCTTAGCTTACTTTCGTAAACCGACGATACAGTAAAATAGGCGACGGATTTTTAGAAAGGACAAAGTGGGGAAAGTGGAGGCGTAGTTGATTGCAGAAGTATTTATAAGCTTTGCTCCTTTGTTTTAAGCCTGAATGTGATGATTGGGCAAGAACATTCGCAATGTGAAATATTGCAAGGCAGTGGAGATGCCTTGAAGGGCGTCATATTTATTTTGAAATCAGAAATTAAAAAGTCTATTGTTAAAATTTTCTTTGTGACCGTCTTTCATATTTTATATTATATTTTACAAATGCATACATGAACATCCTAAATGCTGATGTTTACGATTTAGGACTTATACTTTTCCAAGGTCCTCATTTTTAATGGTCAAACTCCGATAAACTGGCTTTGACGACATTTTGCGCCGTTTCTCATATTCCCGAATTTATATGTGCTTCATATCCTAAGATTTACATTTATGCATCTCTTTTCCTTCGTTAGGAATATAAATTGATCTAAAATTCATATTTTACTTTTCCTTCCGAATATTATTTTTAGCTAAACAATCGATCCATTTTCTGGCAAACTGCAAGTAAGCTTGGCTATTGGATTTAATTTATTTAATTTTTTTAACCATGTAAGCTTTAATTCAAAATTTAATTGGCGCTCTATGTTTCTTATTTTGATTAGCTTCTTCCATAGAATTTCTATTTAAAATTTTAACAAAATTTAACACTGCTATGATTTTATCTTACCTGGTAGTCTTGAATATGTTGCGTAAAATAATAAACAATTTGACTCATTTTATTTTAACTAAATTTCGGGCTTATTAAACTGTTCATTTGGTTTGACGCAGAAACAAGTCTGTAACTACAATTTTCGTAACTCCAATCTCCTCAAGGTGATGTTACATTACATTTCTTCGTTTTCTGGTGTTCTCATGTCGAATTTATTCTCTACAGTAGTTCTTCTATAATGAAAAGTTACTTTCATTTGTGTTTTTTACTCCTTGTATGAAGTGAAGGAAGTATTGTACTCGCGAAAAATTTCTGGTATCATACCCGAAATATCAGTTTGAGCCAAAATTATCGATTTTGACCACTTTCGAATGCATCTGAACGATAGTTTTGCCCGACATCTGCACGTATGGATAGAATAGGGGACTCTTTATTCCAAAACGGATTGTAAAATGGAGTTAAAATAGATTTAGAAGAGAATTTTCGTGACGTCTGTACATACGTTCGTATATATATACATAGCATAACTCAAAAACGAGTAACAAATAGCCTTAGAAATTTTGCATATAATATTTCTATAACATGTAGTTGTGCACCTCCCTTTTTGGCTGCCATCGGCTGCACCAAACATATATATAATGTGATGATTTCGATGAGCATTGAAGGAGTAAGTTTTTTAACTTCTATTATTTTCCTTTCTCATATTGAATGTATTGTGTGTCTTAAGTACTTGTATGTTTTTTCGCGACTGAATTACGGAGAAGAAAATATAATATTCTCATATATTCAATATTCACCATTAGTACATGGTGAATGTCGACATTCACCGGTGTAAGTCAGAAATAAGAGTATTTGGAAAATATTTCGGACATACACCAAGCGACTATGTGAATGTTGACATTCACCGGTGAAAGTCGACATTCTCCAGATTTCGGTGTTTCACCGTAACATATATATTATACTTACTCTGATACTCGGCTCGGTGAACTCAGTTTTTTATTCTTATATGTTGGCAAACTATGCATTTTTTGCTTTAAATGTGATTGAATCATGGTTCTTATATACCAGTTAAGGTTTTTATACCATTATTTAAACTGCATGCAATAATTGCAGAATTATTAACAAATTAAAAGTTTAAGTGGTGCTAATCCTAACTAGGCCGCCATTTGTTTGCATTTGAAACTCGTAGTAGAATAAGGAATTTAGTCTATGCACCAAATTCAGTGTCTCCTTGCCGAGAGGAACGAATTGCAAACTTTCAATATCGTGCACCAAAAAATCTGTCTTCTTGAGCACTGGCCGAACAACTGTTTTTGCGTACAAACTCTAATTTTAGTTGTAAAATGTTTTTAGCTGTTTTTTACCTATATTTGATGTTTATATTTTTCTGTATTTTTGATGTAAGTGATTTGGTTTTATGTGTTTTTGGTCTCCCGAGAACTGCGAACTGAATTAATTGAATGAGAAATCTGTTTCTAATGAAATTCGACGAAATAAGTTTAAATAAAATGTGTATGAAAACGTGTATTATTTAATAGGCCGTACAAGAAGGTCACGTGATGTCCACATCCAATATTTTTTATTTTAAATTATTGTAGTCTTTTTAATATTTACTCTTCCATACTTTATTTTTCTTGCTAAGTAGTAACATCTTAAAGCTATAGCTATAAAAGTTTTCTTCTATTCTCTCTAAACTCGTCGGTTTCAGCAATATTTTTATGCACAGGATTTTTTTACATTATTTACTTTTTTAAATTCTATTACACACAAACCTTTATATATATTATAATAAAGGTGCATTTGTATTACATCTTAAATCATATTTCCACTCGTGTATCTAAAAAAAAAGACTGCGAAAACAGGATTTCGCTAAGAATAAAGAATAATAGTAATCAAGAATGCAAGAGAAAAGCAATGATTCTTTACCTTCTGGGTTTAAAATGTAAGGATTTTATATATTACAGCTGCATTACCTGCAGCATGATGCATCTTGTTGGGCTCAATTCGCCTAAAGTTTAATAGGTTCTGGTTTATGCATGCATGTATCTCGTGGCATTTTAAATGAAAACAAAATATCCTTCTCCGCATCTCCTTTTAAAGGAATATCTCTAAGGGCACTCCGATGGAGGGCATTCTCGGATGTCAAAGTTAATGATAATGCAGCTGCTGGTACAAGAAAGCAAATGAGTCTTAAATATTAATGTTGAGAATCTTCAGTGGAAATTTGAGAAGAAAACATTGTTTTTTCATACCGTTCTCCTTAAGAATAGCAAATGTTCTAAAAGGACTGAAAGAAAACAAGATGACGTAGGCTTAATATCGCATGAATTTATATTAATTTAATAACAAGAGTATCGTTCACAGGATCGATATATTTCGTATTTAAAATTCGCAATGTATTTTCTAATTTCTTTACGGAATTAAATTAATTTTGTATCTTTTCCTTTCATTCCTTGTCATAAGATGTTTAAAAGCGCAGATAAAAGCACTGCAAAAATTTTTAACAAAAGACAAGTAGTTGTTAACTAATAAAAATAACGTTTAAAAGTCATATAAAAATTAAATAATCTCAAAAATGTTATGAACATATATTTACTTTTTAAAATGCTTTGATAAAAATGTATTCAGTATCATAATATACGTATTTCTAACCATGTTATTATTCTAATTAGTAGCGGCGTAAGGATCTTAAGTTTAATTAATGTTTATTTTATTTTAAAACTTTACTACCATCTTTTATTTTCCACTTCCGTCCAGAATTAACGCGTGAATATGTTTATGCAAATTGTACTTGCTAACGCTTAAGTATTTAAGTTGTGGCTTTTTGCCAAGAGCAGAGTAGAAGGAGAGAGAGTGAGCCGTCTTGCCACGAGACTTCACGCGAGCTTGCCATCAGTTACTGTCCGCCTTTAAGGGCAGAGGTTTAAAACTCTTGAAAGTTAAAGACATATTCTAGATTTTTGTAATTTGCGTACTACAGACGTAGTAATTTAAAAGGCCAATCTTAGTGCTAGTCATCCATGTAAAATATTTAAAGTTAGCTCTTATTTAAATTTTAGTTAGTTAGTAGTCATATATTTTTTTACGTTCAGACCATAAGTGGTTGGTCTTTGTATCACGAAGTTCGGGAACATTTGTAAAATAGATAAGCAAATAGAAAGTAATTTGAACCCTTCTTATCTTTTTTGTATCTTCTACACACGCACGAACATAGCTTTTAGTAAGCTCCCTGTTCCTACTCAGGACTCCAGCCATGTTTTCAAAATCAACTAGAAGAAGCAGAAGTCCTGATAGCGGCAGTAACAATAACAATAATAGTAGTAATAGCATAAGGTATTTCTCCCGCCTTCTTGGCATACCTTCGTGGTGTAGTCGTCAGCACGCTCGAAGCATATTCGAGAGGGGCGTGTTTCGAGACCCGGCATAGCTCATTTGTCTCTTCTCCTGTTTCTAAAATATCTAATAAATCTACACCGATCTAAGAAAGATCTGGCGTCCGATCTAAGAAAGGTGGTGGATGATGATTCTCGGGGCCGAAGATTTGGCGACTGCGGCCCCTAATCCCTAGTCATGCTTTAAAAGGGGGGAACTATATAAGGTATTTCTCCCGCCTTCTTCTTCACTGTGCAAATTATTATACTAATATTTTAATGTAAAACCAATAGCGGCGTAGGTGCAGTTTTTTCGCTCGAGTTGGATCCTGAATTTCCTGCTCTTCTTTGTATCTATCAAAAAGATGAAAAACGTTATTGTACCAAGTATCCCGACACTTGAAATTTAATGCGTTCGTCGGTAATGGTCAACATATATCAATCATTTGGGCGTCTCGTCCAAATAATGTTGCTGTGGATGCACAACAGACAGCGACTGAATTACAAACTGGGGAAGGGAATGCACCACTGCAAGTTTGAGAAAAACATCGGAACACGGATCCGAATGTCTCCTACGCCTCTTCCACTACCACCAAATCTCTCCACTAGGACATTCCACTCGGATGTATTTATATGCCCCCATGTTGCACAAAAACTATACACTTAAAAATGTTGAAGTCTTCTTCAGGATTCAACACTTGCCCAATGGCACAAAAAAATGAGCCAAAACCGTCCAGGTTGGTGGATCAAGTCAGTGCCTGAGGCGTCACTGCTAATCCCTGCAGTGATCAGGGTTGCAAGCATTAAATACTTATTGTATTATTATAATGTCAATCACGTAACACATAGGAAGCATATTAAAACAGTCGCAAAATATGTTTATTTTTTTAAATCGAAACTTCAATTACAACATTCTAATATGTTATTTTGCTTCTTTTCTATTAGTAAAATCGTCGATGGTATTGCAGAATCTATTTCTTTTTTTCCGTTTGTTGTTCAGTGGCTGCACAGTAAGGTTTCGTGAAGTCTAGGTACTCATTTACAGGTTTTGGGTCTTTCTTAATTTCGTTTTATTTAAAGAAATACTCTTATCATTACTAGGAACATTTGCAGAAATTGTGAGGAAAATTCGAAGTTATATTACAGAATTTGGAACTTTATTTCTGAGAGTGTTTCTAAGAATAAATTGCAAATGTTCTATGACAGCGGGGCCCACCAGCGGCCGAGCGGACAAGTCTCTAAACACTGGTAGCTCGATTAGGGATCCAATTATAGTGAACAGAAGAGCCGTGCCAAGATATTTTTTCACCTGAGGCAAACAGGTAAATGCGTGCACCTATAAATATATAAAAATAGCTATACTTGTATTAAATAAAAGTAACTGTTGTAAGGTTTATTATACGTTTTCTAACAGTTATTTTAAGTTTTGTATCTTTCCTATCTTATTTTAATTTCAGCTTACAATTTCCTGCCAGAATGTGAATTCAGATGCGCAGAGAATGCAAAGAAGAATGAGTACTATTTAAGTCGTGACTTAACCGACTTCAAGTGAGAGAGTCTGATTTCCTGACTAGCGCGCTTTGCCTTCTGGCCACATCTCTCTAAGCTGTTACTACGCTTGGCCATATTTAGGCCCTTGCTAGGCTTTGCCGATTCAATTAATACTTAGGGGCCAACTAGTTAGATTCTGATAGATTCGTCTATATTTATTTAAGAGCTTTAGTTAAGCTAGTTTTAGTTCAAATTATTAGTATTTAAGTTGAAGCCCGAGTGGTGTCTTTATTGTAAAGTTTCAAGCCGGAGCTGATTGTAAATATGCTGAATAATAATAGGTTTTAAACCCTTCTCAAGTCTCACTTGTTCTGTTCACACTTAAGCGATTATTCGCTTATAAAGTGTTTGTGGGGTTCTAAGTAAGAACTTAAGATTTAAAGAGTTGAACCCTACACTGTATTAAATCACAATATCATAACTCTTATAGCATAATTGTACCATAATTATTAAATTACTTTTCAATCGTAGCTTTGTAAATTCAGGAAAATAATATAGCCAATTATTTATAGCTTTCAAATGAAAATGCTAAAAAATCTTTTTTTGATAAATAAGAAACAACATTTAAATACACATCGCATTAAATTTCAGGTTTTCTTGCAATTCTTCCTATTGTTTTATTAAATTAAGTTTGCCGAAGCTTATTTTCCCTAATAATAGTTGGCTAATTTAAAGCCATAATTAAAGTAATTTTCGAATTCACATATCCAATTTGGTGCCCCTTCTAGTGATTCACCTGAGGCAAGTGCCTCATTTGCCTCACCCTTGTCCCGGCTTTGATACACAGTGTGTATATGGTGTCACGATTGTCGCAACATTAACTGGGACTATTAAATAGGTTAAAATAAAACTATATGTATTTTCATGGTCAATAAGTATGAAAGAATATCATCCATAACACTTTTGCTTAAAGACAATCTAGAGTCTGAAATTTGATTATATTACCAAACGTGTTGGTTCTGATGTATTACAATGTTTTAAATGCTTAAATTAGAAGTAAAAATGGTTCTACTTAGAGATTACTGAAAACAAGTAATTTTGGAAGAGGCACCATAAAAGTGCATGCAGTTTTCGTACACAAAAGGGCCCAAAAGACAAGTCAGCTCTCCAATACTGACCAAAACTATGTGGAGGGGGATATAGCGGTACTCCTGGAATTAAACTTCCTAAAATTAATACGATAACTTCTAAGAAGAGTGCCTTTATAGAGAGCTTTATAAAGTAAACAGTCTCATATTTAGGTTGCACTTAGGCCAAAACTGCAGCTGATGCATTTTACTGAAAATCAAATTATACTCGTAGATGAACTACCAGTGCTCAGTAAATTTAAATGCAGTCGGAGAAAATAATGCATGTAGATTGATACCGACAACTATACATTACGCATTAAAATTTTTATCGGAAGAAACGTATTATAAACATAGAATTTCTGAAGTAGTGTTGTATTTTCCACGTTAGTTTAATTGCTGAAACTGATTTTCAATAGCAGTTCTCGTTTAAAAAAATTTAAATATTTACCACAATAAACCATGCTGTGAGTTGTAATATAATGTACGACGCATCAGATACTTTTATTTGTTTTTGTATGTCACGGAGCTTTACGGGTTTAGCCCTGAAATTTCGAAGTTCCTCAAAATGTCATGAATAAGTGGTATTTTCTTGATTTTAATTAAAAAAATGACTCTCTCATTTTGTACCTTGATTTCTTTTTTTCCAATATTCATCCAAACTGAAATAAAATACATTAAAAGATAGCAGAAATTTTCATGTGTAATGAATATAGAAGGCAGCCTTCTTTACGGAATAATCCGACCGTAACGCTGAGAGGGTTAATGTGATTATAAATCAGAATAAAACGAGAAAAAAATATTATACTCACTTTGTTTCATTCCGTATTATTCCATTCCATTGGTTTTATACCTCATCCTATCCGGAGCCACACGGTCTCATGCCTAGTAATATGTCTTCTATATTTCTTCGCCGAGGTGAATTTCCAGTTTCAATCTGAAACATGCTTGTTTGAATTCGAAGATCTCATACACGTCATTTTTACTTCCAACTTCTCAAAATGACTTTCCAGAAAGGCAACTTTCTACAGTCTGCAAACACACTGCACACAAAAGTTAACATCATAACCGAGACACATTAGCATTTTAAAGTTCTGTTTTGAAAAGCCCTTTCAGCAAACAAAACCACCCCACAGTCAACAAAGCTACTACAGACAGAAACATACGTGATTTTTGCACTTTGTACTTTAACTGGACTAAGTCACTAGTCCAGTTAAAGTACAAAGTACAAAGTGCAAAAATCACATATGATTCTGTCTGTAGTAGCTTTGTAACTGGACTGAGTCACTAGTCCAGTTAAAGTACAAAGTACAAAGTGCAAAAATCACATATGATTCTGTCTGTAGTAGCTTTGTAACTGGACTGAGTCACTAGTCTAGTTAAAGTACAAAGTACAAAGTGCAAAAATCACATATGATTCTGTCTGTAGTAGCTTTATAACTGGACTGAGTCACTAGTCCAGTTAAAGTACAAAGTGCAAAAATCACATATGATTCTGTCTGTAGTAGCTTTGTAACTGGACTGAGTCACTACTCTAGTTAAAGTACAAAGTGCCCTTACATCTAGGATATCTCAGCCATCTAGTCAACGCGAAAAGATCCACAAATAATTCAGTTAATTATATACAAACGTTCTTGAGCGGTAGGTTATTTCCTGACAAATTGGAATTGCGTAGCAATGCAGTCGAAAATGCCATTTCTGTAGCTGCTTCGGAAGTTGCACACACGTCAGCAATTTTTCAATATACTACGTAAATCCATGTGCCGCTAATTTCAAATAAATGTTATTTTTCATAGTCGCAGCTTTGAACTCTTTCTGTAACCTCAATTAACTTCATAAATGCTTTGAGGGGAATAAAAAGCATTCTATTCTCTCATATGTTGCTTTTTCCTTTCTCGTCACATGAAGTTAACCCTGCATTGTTATATGATAGCTGAGAATTCTTGTGCAGCTTACTCATCCCAGACACTTGTAGTGAATCCTACTGTACATGTCTTCGGACATAAAAACTGTATATTGCACATACTTAATGATGTTAAAGGGTTATAAGTACTTACACAAACTTTTGACACATCCACGGGATTTGAACCTTGGCTCATTAGAGTAGAAGCTTTCTGTGTTCTCTTCATTTTAATCTCATAACATTCACAGCGTCCAAAAGGAGATAGGGATGCCTCTAGGTATCATTTGGCAATATCCTTACTGGCACGTGGCCAAAGATTTCATCCCTTAAACTAATTCGTTGACAATCTCTGCTTTTAATTTTCCTCAGAAGATTTAAGTTGAATTGAAAAGTGTATATTTCCTTAATGTACTACAAATTCCCCCTTTCTTATGATTCTACGTTATCAAAAGCTTAACTTTAATTATACCATAGAAGAGGCAGAAAATACTCACGGTAAAACACTTACCATGTTAACAGATTCGTAATCACTCGCTGGTTTCTAAGAATTCAGATAAAATTCCTACACTTATTTCCAGCTTCAGTCCTCTTAGTTTAAGCTCCTTATTCTGCTTGATATACACATTTACCAGCCTGTTACTAAATGTGTGTTTCTATGAAGCTATTTGCGTTTTGAAAATGAGCTACTGCATAAAAGTATTTTAGTATACTCTGATAAAATATGAGAAAAATGGAGGTTATTATTCTTGTAAAAAATAAAGGTTTCTTATATTCATTTTTAATGCTATTCGATATAAAAGATTCACAAATAAAGGCTGTCAACAAAGTTAGGGACAATGCGTTTTGATTGGAAACCACCAAATAAGCCTAATAACTTAAATATAAGTGTGGTAATAAACACTAATTGATTGATCACCGCTGTTTAAAATTCGAGAAAATATGCAAATTTGAGTTAATGACACGTTTTGCGTGGGTGATCGTAATTGATGGAAAATGCTTTTGAGTTTAGCATTCCAAAATTTATACATTATTAATATCTATGCTGCAGAAAAGACGTTTTAATTTGCTACATTATTAAGGAATATCTCACTAATAAAACTCATCAGCTTCCATATTTAGTGACCAGTAGAAACATTTGGAATGAATTTATTTCAAGAAGCCATTGGGATATTAGATAATTTTGAAAAGAAGAGTCTCGAAATAAAAAGCTTAAAAATGTGAATATTAATATTAAAATTTCAAAAATCTAAAAATATATTTTTAAAAAATTTAAAAATTATAAACTTTAAGATTTAAAAAAGGTTATCTGACTTCGTTACGTAAATTCTAATTTAGGCTATGCAATTGCGATAGGTATTGCTATGGATTTAGTATTTATTTAGCTATTTGTTTAGAATTCTAATTAAAATTGTTTTATTTTCCCTTGCAAAGCAGATGATTTTTGAAGAGAAAGCTACGTCGGAAAAGTAAAAATAAAAGAGCGCGTGCAATTTAATATTTAATAAATAAATATCTCGTAATTGCTGTTGCCATCCACAAAAATCGAGAAAAATCGAGAAAATAGGTTTTACCAGAATATTCTAGTGAATAATTAAAAAGCTTATAAAAGCCGAATTAAAATACCTCAGCTCAATTGTAACTGTTTGAAGCGAACGGTTTGTTTACTTAATGCTGTTGTTGATTGTGGCGAATTTGCTGTAAGATAGAATTTGTTTCTCTTTTTTGAATTGAGTTCTGTTTAGTGTTTGAGGTATTGTGATATCTTACGAATATCTTTGAGAAAATATTTCAGTATTTTGTTTTATTTCTTATGACAAGAATAAATTTTTAAAATTTTTTAACTACTTGTGCATTCAATCCATTACGAACCCGTACGCACGCAACAGTATATTAGTTTAAGTATTTAACCTCCAGAAATTAAATGCACGAAATACGAAATCTTATATTTAAAATTAGCTTTCTAAACAAATTTGCTATGATACTAATTTACTCATAATTAACTCCATGTGGAGAATAGTGAACTTATTTAATATTGTTGCGAGCGTACGGGTTCGTAATAGATTGAATGCATACAGAACCGATGATAGCTTGGAAAATATAGTTTATCAAAAGAAACACTTCACAGTTCTTACCTTTACCACAGTTCTTACCAGAAATATCCGTACAGCTCGTCACAGTATCACAAAGTACAATCAGTAGTTACGTTTCTAACTGCTAAGAGCGTTAAACAGTGCAAAGTGCATCTAAACAGTGAAGCTAACACGGGTCAATACTCCGAACCACGCTGAGCTAAACAGCGACTAAGGCGACACAGATATTCTCTCTGGTCTTATATAGTTTCCCCCACCCGCCGAGAAATCTCTAGAAATTCTTGAAATTACTGGAAGACATATGAAGGCCGGATACGGTTACAGCTACATGTAGCATCAATTACAGTTATTCAATCACAATATCCATTACAGTTATACAGGGACCAGACCCAAAGCCGCCAAGTGTGGCGACTTTTTGTGCTTTCTCGCCAAACTAGGTGACAAAAAGTAGTCGCCAAAACCATCACCAGCATGGCGATATCTCTCCATTTTAGCGAAAGAGCTTTTTTACTCAGTGTTAAATAGACTTGCCCCTGTATTCTTACTTTTCCACAAGCTTTGCTTCTATAGATTTCCATGTTACGTCGTAAAACAAATACAGCAGTCTCATATATAATTTCACTAGAATTATTTATAAATGTCCAAAAGTCGTAACCATATGAAAAAGGCTTAATTTTTCAAGCCGTGGCTTTGCATTGATATCAATGCATCGCTTGCATGTAAAGCTTCCCTTAACAAGCAGCACTTATTACTGTGTAAGGATGACATTTTCTCAGTGTTTAAAAAAGAGGGTGTTATTCGGCAATTTTTTTATTTTCTTATTTGTTCACATAATGCCACAGAACTACTACGCATGTTCTCAGCAATATTAATGGCGAACCAGTTAGATATATAATTTTTCCGTATTTCTGGTGGCTTGTGAAGTGAATGCAAGCCAACTTCCTTCAGAAAAACCTCTACGAATTCATCTTTCTCCTTAAGCAATGAGCCCTAAATAGGCTTTGTGATACTCTACGAGTCACCAATTTCAGCCGCATTAGAACGGTTTGTTTCTATGCAAACCTGCTGACGTTTCCTTCTTGAATTTTGCTTAATTGAAAATTTTGCTGTGTGCCTACAGCTTGATAGAATGTCTGATATTAATGTACAATCAGTGCAAAGTTTAAAGGCAGTAGCCTATGGCATACATGATTTAATATCATGCAATGTATGTATGATATTATACATAATTTAATGTATGATTATGGACATATATTAAATTATCATGAAAATCATATCCAGTGCAACGCTTCCAGCGGGCTCCACTTGACAGATAAAAATAGAGGTTACATAAGACAGAGCCGTTAAATTAATATTTAAAATGTAAACAGTATTTTCTAAATCTTCAATCTGATAGACATTATATCTGTCTGCATCGCGATTTCCATAGCAAAAGCGTTTTTTGTAAAATTTTCAAGAGTATTTTTTTCCATTCCTCTTCCATTGCTTTCCAGAGTCCATCAATCGTGGTTGGTTTGCTCGTAGAAAGAGCTCTTCAAGAGACGGTTATAACAATCCATTAAGAGATTAGTCATATTAGTCCATCAAGAGATAGTCATAACAGTCCATGGATGAAACGACAGGAGAAATTCGCGGGAAAACGATGAAAAGGTGTATATACCAGTATCTGTCTGTATTTTTTCCAAGGAATGCAATAGTACTTTTAAAAGTTGATTTATTTTATTGTTGATTTATCTTGATGACGTTTCACTCTTTGAAAGTCATTGGAATAAAGAAAAGGAATTTCTTCTGAAGATATCGGACTTTCTGTTGATAATGTGTTGATTTTAACGTTTTTCCCATTCTTTTTTTTTTAATTTCCCATTGTAAGAGACTACTGAGACAATTACAGCAACTCCATACCACATATCGTAAACCCCTTACCAAACCTTCTCTTTGCATTTAAGTACCCTTAAGGATTGTAACAGCTTTAGATATTGTTGCAATAATAATCTTAAACTTTTGAAATAGTTGAATTTGAAATCTATATGTTAATAAATGGCAATGTTTGAAACGCCAACACGAGAGCTGCGTGCGGTTCTCGCACGAAGTAAGATAATGATTTTTAATTTAAAAAGAGATAGAATACGTTTTGGCTGTTAATTTTTGATGTTACCTTTTCTTCGACTTATATGTTGCAGTTATGAAATTGATCTATTAAATAAAGTTTGCTGTGTTCCAATGGAGTTTGCTTTAATTACGAAACAAGCATTACAGTCTTAATTATTTTTGGAGGCACCGGCGAGATAGAATAATCGTGCGTGCTTTTGAAATGAAAGCACATCTCCTGGAAAGCAAGGTATAGCATTTCTTTATTCCCAATTTCAAACGATATTATAAAGTTATTTGAACGAATTTTGATTTTAAACACTGCAGAAAAGCATACGAAAATGTGTTTTGCATCGTTGCAAATTTTAGTATAACTGTGCAAAAGTTTTCTGTGTTCTAAACTCAGTTTACTATTCCGGACTTAGTTTGAAGTGTCCATCATTGGACTTAGTTTGAAGTGTCCATCATTGGACTTAGTTTGAAGTGTCCATCATTGGACTTAGTTTGAAGTGTCCATCATTGGACTTAGTTTGAAGTGTCCATCATTGGACTTAGTTTGAAGTGTCCATCATTGGACTTAGTTTGAAGTGTCCATCATTGGACTTAGTTTGAAGTGTCCATCATTGGACTTAGTTTGAAGTGTCCATCATTGGACTTAGTTTGAAGTGTCCATCATTGGACTTAGTTTGAAGTGTCCATCATTGGACTTAGTTTGAAGTGTCCATCATTGGACTTAGTTTGAAGTGTCCATCATTGGACTTAGTTTGAAGTGTCCATCATTGGACTTAGTTTGAAGTGTCCATCATTGGACTTAGTTTGAAGTGTCCATCATTGGACTTAGTTTGAAGTGTCCATCATTGGACTTAGTTTGAAGTGTCCATCATTGGACTTAGTTTGAAGTGTCCATCATTGGACTTAGTTTGAAGTGTCCATCATTGGACTTAGTTTGAAGTGTCCATCATTGGACTTAGTTTGAAGTGTCCATCATTGGACTTAGTTTGAAGTGTCCATCATTGGACTTAGTTTGAAGTGTCCATCATTGGACTTAGTTTGAAGTGTCCATCATTGGACTTAGTTTGAAGTGTCCATCATCGGACTTAGTCTGAAGTGTCCATCATTGGACTTAGTTTGAAGTGTCCATCATTGGACTTCGATAGTTTGAAGTGTTCATCATTGAACTTTAATACTCAAGTTTATCTTGCATTTTTACATATATATTTGAGTCGTAAATTATTGTATGTTATTTTATGGTGCATCACTGCATATCAACTGATGGTAACAGTCATAGGTTGTTCGGAATAAATGTGGTATTGCTTATTCTGAGCATTTAAACAAGTGCATTTAATTCCTTGTTGCCAGAGCACTTTATTTATTTATTGCAATTAAGTTGAGCTATTTTGAGGAAGCGTAAAGAACAGGGTGTTCGTAAACTTAAGAAGTAGAAAAAAATGTCTTTCTTAGGAAGAGCTCGTAAGGAGGATTTGCAGAATCTCGCAACTGAACTAGGTGTTCAGGTGACTGCTGATTTGAAAATAGTTGATCTGAAACAGAAAATTATTGAGAGCAGAGATTATGACGAAGTATTCGTCAAAGAAGTCTTAAACACGATAATAGAGGACCGAAAAGAGAGGGAAGAAAGAGAGGAACGTAGGAGACAGGAAGAGGAACGTAGGAGACAGGAAGAGGAACGTAGGAGACAGGAAGAGGAACGTAGGAGACAGGAAGTAGAGGAACGTAGAAGACAGGAAGAAGTAGAGGAACGTAGGAGACAGGAAGAAGTACAGGAACGTAGGAGACAGGAAGAAGTAGAGGAACGTAGGAGACAGGAAGAAGTAGAGGAACGAAGAAGGAAAGAACAATATGATTTAGAGAGATTAAAACTTGAAGCTGAGATAAAGTCTCAAACCACCGGACAGGTCCGGGCGAAAACGGAATTGCGACATCTGATGCAGAAATTTGACGACAAAGAAGGAGATATCAGTCTATATTTATCACTGTTTGAAAGGCAAGCAGAATGGGCTCAAATTGATAAAGAAGAATTTGTATCTCATTTGCTAGGACTACTTCCTTACGAAGTAACACAAATAATAGCTAGAGAACCCTCTGATAAAGCTAAAGATTATGAACATGTGAAGACTTTATTGCTAAAGCGTTTTAAATTAAGTCCTGAAAGGTTTAGGCAGAAATTCATGAAGCATCAAAAAAGTACCGAATCAACATGGGTGGATTTCAGCTATGAATTAGAAAATTATTGCAAGGAATGGGTAACTGGTTTGGGAGTTGAGAGTTTTGAACAGTTGTTGGACTTGATGGTGATTGATCAGCTTAAGCGTCGAGTCCCTCCTGAAATTCGAGATCATTTTCTTGACGAATGGGTAGAAATGATTTCGTCCAAGAAATTAGCCGAAAAACTTGATGCCTACGAAAACGTCCGTGGAAACTTCCAAAAAAATCTTGCAGCCGATCGGCGGAAAGGGAAATACAATCCAAAAACTCAAAGTAAAACAAATTCCGATGATAAAAATAATGCTGAAAATAAATGGCCTTCAAAGTTTAATTCGGGAAGCAAGATCTATCAACCTAGTAGTCCACGTCCAGATGATAAATATGAAAAACGAAAGTCACTGCAATGTTACCACTGTGGGTCCTATCAGCATCTAAGACCTCAGTGTCCAAAACTTAAGAATAGTACTGAATCTTCTGCTAATCTAAACAGAATTAGTTCAAGACCGGACGATGAATTTCTGTTACCTTATACTAGTATTGGATACGTAAATGGCTACAAAATTCCTATATTAAGAGATTCAGGTGCTAGTATTGATATAGTTTGTCGTAAATACATCACGCCAGAAATGCTGACAGGTGAAAAAGTGTGGGTGCAACAACCATTAGATTTAAATCCAACCTGTTTACCCTTGGCTGAAGTCGAACTAAACTGCGATCTCGGACATGTAATAACCAAGGCTGCCATTATTGGAAACAAACTCGACAAAGGAAGGTATTTATTAGGCAACCGAACTGCTGCACTACTGAATGAAAAAAAAGAACCTGAAAATCACTCTCACCAGGTTAATACAGTGACTACTAGAGCTCAAACGAAAAGAGATGCGGAACAAGTTTTTGAAAAATATGGCCGGCTTCTAAGATGCGATGTCAAATACGGAATGTATGGAACATCAGGAAGAAGAGGTTCTGGAAGGACTGGCATGGCATATGCATTTGTTGATTATGATGATAGACGAGATGCAGAGGATGCCATAAAGTATGAAAATGGACGAGAAATTCGAGGCCAGAGCATTGTTGGGGAATGGGCTAGAGGGCCATCCTATCGCTCAGGGGGTGGTTCTAAATATCAGCGAAGTTCAAGTTATAGAAGAGAGAGTTATGGACGATCATCACGTCAGAATAGTGAAGAATGTTATCGCTGTAGACGGACAGGACATTGGGCTCGTGATTGTCCTGAACTTGAAAGAGATAGATACTATCCTCGTTCTAGACATCGTTCTCGTACAAGGTCTAGGTCAAGATTACACCGTCACAAGAGGAGTATCTCACATAGTCGATCTAGGAGCCATGATCGTCACAGAAGGAGTTCTTCTGGCTATCGCCATAAAAGTAGAAGTGTAAGCAGAGATAAAAGAGTAAAGGCGAGGTCACCCAGCCGATCTGTAACACCATCCAAGTTAGTTTTCCGTTCACGATCAAGGTCGCATGGAAAAAGTCGAAGAAAATATGAAAAGTCATCTAAAAAGTCGCGTTCAAGAACTTTTCCCTTCGGAAAAGTTTCTCCGTTGGGGGAGAGATTGTAACAGCTTTAGATATTGTTGCAATAATAATCTTAAACTTTTGAAATAGTTGAATTTGAAATCTATATGTTAATAAATGGCAATGTTTGAAACGCCAACACGAGAGCTGCGTGCGGTTCTCGCACGAAGTAAGATAATGATTTTTAATTTAAAAAGAGATAGAATACGTTTTGGCTGTTAATTTTTGATGTTACCTTTTCTTCGACTTATATGTTGCAGTTATGAAATTGATCTATTAAATAAAGTTTGCTGTGTTCCAATGGAGTTTGCTTTAATTACGAAACAAGCATTACAGGATTCTTTTCCTTCATTTTCGATAATAACTAGACCTTTTTTGTTGCAATCATTTAGATAAGCACATGGTTCATCAAAGGTCGCTTTAACGTCGTAAGCAACTTTAATAACATGTATTTTACAGCGCTTTTTAATTACGGAAAAAGAATAATTGTCCTCGGAAAGAGCGCAAACATATCCTTCAATCAACAATTTGTTTACATGCGACATTTTGAAAGACAAATAAATTTAAAGTAGTAAAGGAAATTTCTTATTTAAAATAATAGGCTGATGCCAGAAATTTTTATTCCAACACATTTGCTTTTTGTATTTGTTATCGAAATCATTCTAAAAATGTGTAAACACTCTCTGTAGAAACCTCTATTTAATAAGAAGCGGTTTACTTAAATATATATATGTAAGATATAAGAAAATACGATAGTTGCTTTTAAAAAATAATTGGCGATCTCAAAATTAACATTCTAAATTGGGTGATCTCCCCCTTAATTCATCTGTTCTCCCAATTTCGAGATTTTTTGACGTTACGTTACGCTATTAAAAAAGGCAACCAAAACTAATACTAACCAATCATAGCTTGTCTCTAGAATCACACCTACTCTGGTATAAATAATCTGGCGAGCTAATTTACGCCATCCTTCTTTTCCTAACTTCTACCTTGCCGAAACTTACTCGCTTTCCTTCCCCGTCTTGCTTACAACTCCTCGCTTTGCTTCCCCGTCTGAATTTATGTCGTCCCCATTAGTCTGTGTATATGAGAAGTTATTGTAATTGTTTATGATCAAAGAGTATACTATCTACGAAGAAAGCTTCTAATGTGTCTAGAAAAAAAATGGTAATTAGCTGAACTTGGATTGCGTCAACATTTTCTTCCACCTTTCCACTCGACTATTGACAGCTGTTAAAAGTACCAGTGTTAACTGCGCATCAAATATCCATCATTGGTCACGACTGCAATTGCAAACTGATTCTTCCTTCTATGCCTTCCCGAAATCACTACATATAAGCATTAAGATTTCAAAGCCAGGGAAAGTGATAAATCAGTTATGCTTTCTCCAGGTTTCAAACCGGGATCGTCCAACTGCTAAATGGATATATATACTAACCACTTCAAGAACGTCAATGGAAAGTGTGCGACGATTCTTCATAGAAGGAAGAAGAAATTTGTTGATTATTTTTGATTAAACTCGGAAATTCTTTCGTCGTTGTGGAAGATTTGTCTCCCTCTTGAAACAAAACTAAACCCAGACGCACTGGAAGATCGAAATATGTGTGTAATTCATAGAATGTTTTCATAAAATTAGCATTTGAGGATAACTGAATATACTTCAAAAATATTGAATAAACAAAATGCTTCCTAAGATGATCTCAGCTAAATGAATAACAGACTAGAGGAATAATGATACCACGCGAACACCTGGGTAATCACATTTTGATCTATGCCCGCAAGCTGAGATTATAACAACCCATGAACATCAGACGTGGATTCAAGACGTTTTCTGTAACTTTCCTCGATGGTTTTTAATGTTATGGATTATCAATATGATGTATAAAATTTAAAATTAAACTTGATACACGATATTGTCCTGTTACATAATTTCTTCTGGCGAAGCAATTTCTAGCAAAAAAAAAGTGCCACAGTTCTTAACATATCTTAATCACTAGATTTTGCTCCTCCTCCTGCTTTTGCTTTCCCAAAGTGAAGCATAATCTCAAAAATCACTGTTTTTAGAGCCCTGAAGAGATTTCAGAAAAACTAAATCAGAAACTTGAACTCTTTTCCAAAAGATGACTTCTACGACGGAAGCAAATATCTGTAAGAAATGCCAAGCATTGCATATACCTACAAGGATTGTGTAGTGTGAAGCCGTTGTATATACGTACAGTCACTGCCTAGGTTTTTTTCAAATGTGTGTTTTGTACAAACTTTTAAGGTATTTCTTCCGCCTTCTTGGCATGCCTTCGTGGTGTAGTGGTCAGCACGGTCGGCGCGCATTCGAGAGGTCCATGGCTCGAGTCCCAGAGATGTAATGGCAGACCGCACATTCAGTTGAACAATGTTAAACTAATTACGCACACTGCGCATGCCCAGAAGAGAATTTGGCGCAATTACGACTTTGGCGTAATTTTAAAAGAAGATAATATGGTATATGGTTGATATTCTGTTATCTGGACGTAAACAGTTCGGGGTTTTAAAACTTGTTATGTTGTACGTTGCTTCATTACTTAGATGTAAATATCAATTGTAAACTCCCCAAATTTCCATTTAAGAAGGATTACAAATTAGGAAACATTACATGATGTTGTTTATTGATTGTACTTCTGAGGAATGAAAGCAATCGATTATTTTTCATGCGTTCCATTCATAAATACTTTAAGGAATATATCTAGTTGAAATTACTGAATTAAAGCCAAAAAATTATTACAAATAACTGATATTAAATGTAATGTTTATGAACAAAATAAACCAAAATGAAATGAAACAGAAGCATGTGCAATAAGCACAAAAATGTGTCCATAGTATCGCAATCGTAAGGTGTCGCTAAGGCCTACTTGACGAACAGGCTTGTGTAGGGTTGTTTATTTTTTTTCGCCAGTATTTTCTCCCAAGTCAGCGGTACACTATTGAGCATGCGCAGTAAGCGAAATTCGTTAACATTGATCAACTCTATGTGCGGTTTGCCATTACGCATCCTGGAGAGAGCATTGCTCATTTTTCATGTCTCCTGTTTTAAAAAAATACATAATGTCTCTACAAACTTATTGCTAAAACTTTGTAGAAACACTGTTCACAACTTAAAATTTTGTGTGCATTATTCTATCCTCCAAACAGTTACAATCGATATATACGATTAAAATCAGATGTGTTAGGAGTATTAATTTTAGATTCTAGCGTAAAATATTAGATTCAAAATTTATTTTACTTGAAAATCTTTACTCGGAGAATTTATAAATTTTTAGCCTAGATACAAAATAACGTCTGCTTACAGCTGGAAAAATAATCTTCAAGTCTTTGTATAACCTAAGCTTTTTTGGTTCTTTTTCCTTCACAATAAACGTAAAGTGATCCATAAATTTAAAATATTTAGAACAGCCACATGTGGAACTGGCACTTGTGACACATCAAGGCACAGCAGGAACCTTTCTAGTAGAGTTAAAAATGAGGCAGCTAGGGAATATAACACGCGGTCACTTTATGTGCTTAATGGCGAAACCTTTCCTTCTCTCTCCCATCTTTGTTTTGCGCAAAGACCAATCGATTGAGAAGCTGCAACAGAAGAAAAATAATAAAAATAGACTAGAGTCTCCTCTCCTATATTCAGTTCCAAAAGGGGTTTATTTACTTTGTATAAATTTGTTTGGTTTTATCTTTTCGTGTTTGAAAATGGCAACAGGGAATTCAACAGGGAACAGTCTTTGGAATATTGATTGCAACTCGAGAGGTAATTTTTTATACTATTTCTAAGCAAAATATTTTTAAAAATATGCTTATTCTCATGCCGTATTCCATAGAATTTCCTTTTTTTCACACAGAAGCTTACATCTTATTTGGGGGTTTCTAACCAACAAATTGTTATTTATAGAAATTTAATACTATTAGTAACTAACATGTTTGTATTCTCTTAACAATCGCTAAAACATAGAGCTTAAAGTAAATACAATTAATGTACAGATTTTTAAGTTTTACAAATATAAATATACAAAATCACTCTGTAAATAAATATTCTAAAATACTCTGTATATAAATATTCTAAAAAAGACAATATTGTAATCAAAATCAACTGCAAAATTACCTTGATGCTGTTGAAGACTGGTTTGCTGACTGGAGAATAATTATAAACACTAATATACCAATAGTAATAATGTTTTGAAAGAGTACAGACGAAACCAAAGCAGATAAAACAACGAGACTGGAGAACAAATGAAGATGAGATACGATTAATATACAGATTTTCAAAATTTTTAAAATATAAATATTATTTTAAAATCAAATGCAAAGTTTTGTGGATACACAAAAATTGGTTTTCTGATAGATGAATATCTATAAACACCTGTAAATCAGTTACAATAAATATATGACCAAACACAAATAAAATAACACAAGCTGTTTGAAGAAAAAAAGGACTATAAAATGAAATATTATACCTAGGCATTATATTATACAAGCAGATTATTTTCAAGCCACATTTTAAAGGTTTATTCAAAATTTTAGCTTCGACATTGGCAAATATGACCCTTTTTAGACAGAAAAAGAAAGATTTTATTAAAATTTAACATAATCTTAACGCAAAACCATTTTAAGACCTCTAACACTATAAACTCTAAGACCACCATACAGCCCCTATATAGTCACATGCAGCAACATTAATTTTTGAAAGATCCAAATAATTTTAAACAAAGGCATTACTGAGATAATAGGTATCCCTTGATGCATTAACGTAACCATTCCAAATCTGCACTATTACAGAATTAAACTGCAGTATTAAACGTAGAAATATAAACAAATCCTGATAATAAACTTAAAGCACTACTTCATTTAAAAAATGTTTTAAAAAACTTAATAAACTTTACAGTAAACTAAAAATGATGACAGAAAATTTATAGTAAACTAAAAATGAAAACAGACGAAAAAGAAGCCAAAGTGAAACATAAAATTAGCAAAGCAACAACCTTGTCTTTGTCGTAAACTTAGTCAAGTGGTCTTACTACTATTCCTGCTCCACCAATCAAAGTTAATGGCAATACAAGATTTGGATATCATCTCGATCAGGCGGTTAGGTCGCCTTTCTATATTTTTTGCTCATTTGAGGACTGACTGTCCTTTAATAACACAAAATACCACACATTACAACATGAAATGTAGAAAGTGATCCAGTGTTAGTATAATTTAGATTCCTGTTAGTACAATTGAGATGAAATAATAAGAAGAACTGTTAGTCGTGCTATTTACACAGATCTACTATTACGCAGTATGATGGGCATTGCGTCTCCACTACCATTGCCATGTATAGGCCTGTTACATTAAGCTTCATTATTTTAAATGTAGATTGATTTCTCAGTCACTTCATAACTGGAATGATGTCTTTCAAGCAATAGGTATTTATGAAGAGTCTACTGGTAGGGAAAATTCTGAAGTCCCGTGGGAAGTGAGTAGTACGCAAGTCCGCGGTGTAAGCGGCAGCAGCGGCTCTTGATGTGATGCAAATCATCTGCTTCGCCGCGAAGATGACAGGAGCATGAAACATCTCTTCTTAGAAAACGACAGCAGTAGGAGGAAAATGCCCATGATTCGTACAAGCCTGAAGAAAGAAATTATCTGACTTGAGACGTCGTACAGAGGGCAGTGGGAAGATCTCGTAGGTAAATAGTCTTGTGCCGTCTTCCTGCCAACGCTCGGACCAGTCCTTCATGAGGAGTGACCTGACTGTCCTTTTAACGACAGTTCTGAAAGCGGAACCTCTGTTTTGACGATAGGTTCAGAAATTGCTTGCTTCGCTAGAGTGTCAGCCCTGTCATTACCTTCCTGTGTGACTCCTAATCCAGTTGAACGTGACTTGGTTGGAGCTTTGAAGAGCCGAAAAGACCTCCCTTAATGCTCCTGTATGTGGTTGCATTGAGGATAGGATAGGATTTCAAACTCAACAGAACGCTCATAGTGTCAGCAAAGAAGGTCATTATGTTCCAGCCCAGGGGGCTGTTTTTTTAGGGCTAGAGTCTCCACTTGAAAAACGAAAGCGTGATCAATAAAACGGTAGTTGGAGTTATAGACTGCTTCGTTATTGTGTAGGACTGTAAAGGCAGCTTGCTCCTTGATGAAGGTCTTGGTCTGATGCAATCTTGGTCCCCTTGATGAAGATTTCTCCGTGGACTCCATTTGGAGGACGTTTTGACCATGCGATTCTTGCGGTTATCACTGGGTGGATCTGGCGATCTCATTGAGATTCTACATAAGCATGAGAGAGAATGAGTTCTCCTTTGTGAAAGAAATCTTGATAATGAAACAGTCGATAGAATAAACTTTCTAATTCCGCTTTTAAGTCTAGTGAGAGCAACCTCGCTAGTATTTGGATTGCTGCAGTCGATATTGTGGCATAAGCACCTGCTATTTTGAGCATCACAATCTTTTGTATTTGTTGTAATTTCTGGTTGATCGTAACTGTTCCGGTCATGCAGACCGGGCACCCGTAAAGAATTGTACGTTCGACTGCTCATAAGTATAATTGTCTTAGGCTTCCTTTGTGACTCCAGGTGATTTTCAACATTCTCTGTTTACGACATTTGCGTCTTATCCCGAACCGATGTTAGATGAGGGACATACGTCAAGTTTCTTGTGAAATACAAGGCCTAAGTATTTGATCTTATCTTGCTTTCTGCCGGCCACTATAGCTGATTAAACGCCGACGCCCGTCCAAGGAAATGCATGTGTGGAGGCTATTTCTTTTATTCTGGAGGATGATATTTTTTAAGTTATTCTAGACATCTATCATGTTCTTGCCCTTGGTAAATACAAAAATTTCTCCGCCTTTTTCCAAGCCTTAGGAAAGTAACTGAGCTCTAAGTATTTGTTTAATAGCTCGAGCGTTTGTTCCTGATCTGCCAATCATAGTTCTTCGATTGTTTCTATGGTGAGGCTGTCAAGCCCTCTTGCTTTTCTCTTTTTGAGGTTTTCATAATTCTCTTCACTCTTGAAACCGTGAATTGTGAATCACTTTTCGTATCCGAAGAACTTGCTGCATTTGTTCTGATTTCTGTATGGTCGTCTGAATCTTAGCTTAGCTCTTCCTGCAGGAAGTGAAATCTAAAAATTTCTTGTATGATACCTTCTGCATTTGTCGTTAGCGTACCATTGCTTTTGAGAATGGGACTGATTTATAATGGGCTCATACATTTTATTGTAGCTAAGTCAAAATAAGTCTCGAATGGGTTTATTGTTATTTAGTCTCAAATCAGGTCTCATGCTTTCTTCTTTTCTTTATAGACCTTCTGCCTATACTTCTCTCTTTCTTCTTTATTTTTAATTCTGTTCTGTGTTCTCTCTTCACCAGTGGTTCTTAGGTGTCTTTTTCTTGTGGCCCTGACTTTCTTTCTGAGGACCTTGGGTCTGCAGTTCACCAGAAAGAGCATTTTGGCCTCCTAGTAAAATCTCTTTTTGCGGTTGTGCTGTCCTAGGTTGTCGTTGAGAGCTGTAATGATTTCAACTTTACACTGGTCGATCTATAAATCTTTCAAAGATTTGTGGGGTCCCACAGCATTTTGAAAACAGAAGTTTTAAATTTCAACCAGTGAGTCGAATATTCATTTTCTTCCTTTTGGAGTTCAGATATGTGCTATTATTAATCTTACAATATACGTTGTTGTCTTTTGAATTGCCATCTTTCCTCTTCTTTTCTCAAGTGTTAGATCTACCCAACTGTTGCCCCTTGGTCCTGCAAATGTTGGGGTGTCTTTCGTTTACTATGGATAGTCTTGCACTCGCTATAAATTCACAAACCCTCCGACCTCGAGGGTCGATATTATGAGGGCTCCACAGCTGACCCGTATCATTAAAGTTACCACTCATAACAATCATTGTGTTATGATGTTCTGCTGCTAGGCTTTCTAGATTTGTTAATGTAGAAGAGATATTTTGTGACGATGGATAATATGTTGATATTAGAAAAGAGTTGAGTCTTGTCCTATTTTAAGTGCTACGGTTTCTGGAGCACTGTTCACTTCTAATGCTGGTAGGGAAGCATCAATTATTATTATTGCAGTCTTTGCATTTTTATTGCAATAGAACTTTCGGAATCTAATTGGGGATCTTAGGAGATCGTCCTTGAATATATACGTCCTTGTATGTATGCTACTTTTAAGTGGACATCTTCTTCTAGATTTATCCTAAGATTTTTGGTAGCACTTCTTGAGTACTGTAAATTTATCTGAATGATTTGTAAACTATCCGTACCTGATACTCTGTTTTTGACGTTCTAAGTAGCATGAACCCTTAAATAGCACGGACAATTTTTACTTCTACTATCGTGTTGATTTTGTAATATTTCACGAGCTCATGTTCTATAGATCCGCATCCGGCACAGATCATCTGTTCTCTACAGTTCTTTGCAGGGTGATTAAAGCCCACACACACTGTGTCGTTCTGAAAAATTCCCTAATGTTATTTCCTGTTCATTTCACATTTAGCTTTTTGTTATTAGACCCTTAAATATTTCTGAGTCTACTGACCCAGTGTTGTCCGAACCAAGCTTTCGTTGCAAATAAAATATCTAATTCTACTTTGTAACTTTCTGGATTTTGCGTGCGTAGTATGTTTAATAGTACATCTTTATTAATGTCCTCATTTACATTATAAATAATAACCCTTGGATTTCTGTTTTGTGTCCATTACCTTCTTTAACTTTCTATTCTCTTTTAACGTCCTCCTCTAAGATCGCCAAGTCTTTGTTTTTGATGACTTTTATCGTAGTACGCCTTTGTTAATTCTCTTTAAATTCTTGACCCCTACTTTCAGCTTTCTAGATTCTGAATGTTACACTAGCTTTTGCTGGGCGATGTTTCCTTGACATAGGCTTCTGTATTCGGGGTCTACTCTACCTGACCTTTCAAATGACAATCTCTAAAGTTGGATTAGATACTATCTCTGACATGTTGTCAAAAACCTCGTTACCGTTTTTGACACTTTCGTGGAAAAGTCGTCTCTATTTAGGAATCCAGTTAGTCTGAAATAAAATTCTTTCTCCTCCTGAAAATTTGTACAGACGTTTTCCAAATTTATATCTCCATCTTCCTGCCATATATCTTGCTATTTGTGAGACTCATCTGTTCGGGGCATTGCTGTTTCTCTGGCTCCTTATATCTGTGGAGTGCCATCTCGTTTTGTATCTGTATTGCGCGAAATAACGAGTAGGGAACGTGTAAGTGACCACAGCTTCCTCCGTTTAAGGAAACGACAAGTGCGACGTCTGCGTTTCGCCGTAACCTCTGTCTTGGGATTCTCATTTATCACCACTACTAGGCAGAGGAGTAACTTTGGAGCCTCATTCGAGGAAGCCCCAGACGATGCCAACGTAAAACGCGAATTTTTAAAAAGATCGGCAGAGGTAAATTCACTCCCTCCACATCACATGTCAGCGCACAGACCCTAAGGACCCTAAGGTATTACATACGGTGTTACATACATACGGTCTCATTATCAAATACTGAGTGTTTCCAAACAGCAAAGATTAATCTACAATAATCGTTTCCTTCCCCCCGCGGTAGATTTAGTCAAGGGCTCAATCGATTTTGACGACGACCAGATACAGTTCCCGATTCATCAAGGGCAAATAAATCTGACAGACTGGAAACCAGCGAACACAACGGTCGTTTTTCACCTAACGGCAATAAACGGAACGAGAAAATAGCACCAGCGGTTTGCAAAAATAGTAAAGAAATTGAAATATTAAGTTAATCGAATTCTAACAGTGTTAGGAAGGACTGGACTGCAATTAAAATCATAAACTAAAAGAAATCTTTGTGAATGTGTAATAATAAAGTTTCAATAAAATCCAATTCACGAATTTAAGAAGCTTTTTGAATAATTTTTGCAGACCCAAATTCAAAATTATGATTAAATTTCTAACTATGATTAGCTACCGAACACTCGTTCATTTCGCCTTTTCGAACATACAGGATCAAAGTCAGAATGGAATCTTTAAGAATTTAATCATAGATTTTATTGGCAGAAAATGACTTGAAAATTGAACTTATGGAGATTCCATGGAATTTTATAACTGACAGAAGGATGAAATGGAAACGTGATAAAGTTATTAATGTTATTCTAATAGAGGAATCTCTTCTTTGATGATAAGCTGAGAATATTTTTAAAGGCTTTGCAAATGACCACGGGAGAAAGTTATCAAAGAACAATATCAAGGAAGGGAAGAGTTCTGCCAGATTTCATTTCAAAAGTGAACTGGATGGCTGGATCAATTGAATTTATAATAGATAACATCTGTAATAAATCTTCTCTATTACCAAATAAAAGCGCGAAAGTGTCGTCTGCATAGCGAATCCAGAGCCGAAAAGATAACTTTACAAATAATTTGATCTCAAAATAGTGCATGTAAATGTCAGCAAGTACAGGACTGAGACGATTACTGAGAGCTAATCCTTCAATTTGGAAATGATATACATTTTGCATTGCTGTATTATTATTAAAGTTTAACATTATTAATTTTCTCATTGTTGCCATGATCGTATAAGCGTAATACCAACTTTTAAATCATATCAACACTAAGATACTGCAAAGGATAAAATTGTGTGACATACATTGAAAAAAAATATCGGGACGATAAATGAGTATCAAACAAGTATAGTTGTCAATACCATATCAATAATACAACAAGAGTAATATTTCATAATTATGCGTTGTGAAAAATGACATAACAAGTTCAAGTTTTAATTTAATTTATTGGGTCCGGTGTTCTAAATTATGAGTAAAGCAAACAAGTTCAGGTAACTTTAAGCTTAACATATAATGCAAAGAAACAAAATTTGATAACAATATTTTAGATAGTTACAGATGTGATTTACTGGTGTTTTACAGAGAAACTTGTAGAAAACATACCTTTATACAAAGAGGGAGGGGCCCACAAGAATCAAGTTACTTGTGACAAAGCTGCTCCATTTATTTGGCTGCAATAAAGAGCTGAGTAGTGACGTCCTTGATTATACTGATATTTATAAAGAGAAAATAATACATGTTAGTATATACTGGAGAGTAAAAACTGGGCCTTCCGCCCTTTCAATCTTTAGCTCGGTCCTCAATGCATTTCAGACCTTCGTTGGTTTTCTCTTTGCTGTTTTCAGCCATTTTATCACCAGGTACAAGTAGCGATTCCCCTCTTTGCCGATTCGACTCGTTCCGATTAGCCCCGAAAACCACTGCAGGCTCTTTTTCTTCTTCTCGCCAGCCCCCGGCTTGGCGATGCTTGAAGTTCCAAAAATCGCCAGTTGTAAGGCAACCCTATAAGGAATATCCATGGCGGAAGGTGGAAAGTGTCTTTTGAGTTGGCGGACAACGCTAAGCTGAAAGAATTACAATCGGCACATGGGGTCATTCAACTATTCGCCACAATGAAATAAATACATTCTTTAAGCTAGCCTCGCTCAGGTTTTCTCTCATACGTGGGTGGAAGCCTAAAGACCTCCCAGTTACTCTCGTGACAAAACCCCTGAGCAGCTCAAATGCGTACAAAGAAAACCTTTAGAAGCAGGTTATTCCAGTGCAGATTTTGGTATTTTGGTTAAGGAATTCCCATACCACTGTCCGGCAGAGATAAGTATTCGCAGAAACGGAAGGTATTTTTTTCTCCAGGCAAATTTCGAAAAACAAGGCATAAATTCGGTGTTTCCGTCACAAAGTAATAATTTACAAAAGTGAATTTTCAAAAGCTAGCACTTAATTAACTAAATTAAATTAAACACCGAAGAATGTTTCTACAGTTGAAATATAATAATTACAAAGCGAAATTCATGTTTCTACGGTTGAAATATAGTAATTACACAGCTAAATTTAAGTTTCTTAAAAATGTTTCTACAACACCATAAATGACTTTACCACCAGAGTCAAAATATGGATTCAAAACTTTACCAGAAAGAGGGGTACGTTAAACAAAACTTGTTAAACTTTATACACCAACTTGTGTAATAAACAAAGAATTTTAAATATTCAAAGGAAAAATGACCTTAAGGGTCAACCCAAACAGAAATTAAACCAACAGTATAAAAACCAAGTTAAGATTAAGAGTTAATTATTAATGGTTACAAAATTACAAAATTTAATTTTAACCAAACAACCTTAAGGATAAAAGGAAAATTAACGTAAGCAACGTAAATTCAGAGTTAACCAAAACTGCCATTTAAAAAATTAACAACAATTACTTTTCAGCAGAGCAAATTAAAATCAAACTAATAAAATCAAATTAATAACTTCCATTACTGATAACTGAATTAAGATAAGCATTACAATTAAGATGAGTATGTATTACATAACAGGATCTTTGACCGTACTTTACAAGAAATTTGAACTTGAATGAAAGTATTTTAGGTTTATCAATAGACAATAGACTGTTCTTTTCAACAGTAAGACAGTAGATGACAGGACCTCCATTAGCTTCAATGGTTGATTAGAGTGTAGGGTTCGAGCAATAGCAAATAAAAAGGGGTTGAGGGAGCTGAAACTATATTTTTGATGCCTTAATATACATTTGAACACAATTCAACAGATATGATTTCTAGCTTTCTCAACCCTATAAAGTCTGCTGTATACGTATATAGAATTCGACTTTCTTAAGCGAAAAATAAACAAAAAAATGCTAAAGTCTGCCAAGAAATCCGAATAATAATTAGACTATACGTAGCTCATTGGAAGTTTGATTTGATATACCGCATGTGTATTACCCTGTTTGGCGTTTAATTTGCAGACATAATCTGATTTTGAAACCACATTCTTTTCATGCGCTCGATAGGTACCTAATAACCTTTGATTTCTATAGTGTTTCTTCCAGAACATTATCCAATTTGGCACCAAAATAAAATTAAAAATTCTCAGCTAAAAGAGACTCATAACCTCTCAGACATGTTTCCAGTAAAGTCAGGACAATTTCCAATGTGCATTGCAAACAGAATATTATAAGCAAGTTAATGATACACATACAGGCCTGTCTTTCGTAGGCAGCATACGAATAAGAGACGCACGATAAACGATATCATTGATGATGGACAAGGTATCGGGAAAAAGTTGATGTATCGTCCATTACACTTTATCGAAAACATCTTTCATTGCTCGTGAAGAAGGTGATTCCGAAAACCCTGAAAGCTATTACGTGTATGTTGCTTATAATGAGGTAATTTGATTTTGTTTCCCCTTCAAAAATTATTACATCCCCTCTTTGAAAGCACCATAGTCCACAAACATAGTCTATACTTATTTCTTGTATATCTAGCATAAGCTGTTGCTATCTATAATTAAATTATTCGTTATAATTCAAAGGAACTCTCGAACTCGCGCTTGAAAGTGAGTCATAACCCAATAATTCTGGTACCTCACATTATATCCTTTTCATCAATGCAATTTATAATAAAATCCATTATTTACTGGATATGACAGACTATTATTTGATAAAGAATTGCCTTGATATATTAAATACTTACCAAGAGTACGTCATTTTTCACAATACTCCGAGATAGTCATGTCATAAAAGTAAAGATGATCAAATCAATTATTTCATGATCAAAGCATTCGCCTAAATGATAGATAATCCAATGTCTAGCACTTCAGTAGTTTCTTATATGGTTACCATAAAATAGAATAATGAATAGTACATGTCAGAAAACGCCTTTACCTTTACATAAAAATTTAGAGCATCCTTATGACCTCATTTACTTGAATCAAGGGATTTGTACTTAAAAATTATACATTTGTGTTTAAAAATTTAACAGAACATTCTTTTCGGGTCCATGAAACTTGGAATACTTGAATCTGAATCTCAGGGGACATTAACATATATTATCAGTGAAATGTGTGAAGTAACAGTATGCTATATATCATATTGCAAAGACTTTGAACGCCATAGTTTATAAGGCAAAGAAAGCAGAATAAAAACTCTTTCAACCATTTGGCGCGATGACACATTTTGAACGAAAGATGTTTTATCAGAGAAACCACTGCCAACTCTATGTACTAAATGCAAGCATTTGGGCGTTTAGGTGGATTGAGTCTTCAAGTGTATTTCCTTCAAGAGTCTTGTATGCGTATGTAACGCAACAATATTTGTTTAATTATGTCGCCGTTATACCCCTCTCAGGCCTTGGCTGTGGTGCACAGATTGTAGGCTCCCTCCGATAGAGGACATATTATAAGAGTTTAAGCATAATAGCAGGTCTGTTGTCCTCATGCGATGCAGAGACATAGAAAAGTAGAGTCAAATTTAAAAAAAAAACCTAAGAAGCGGAAGATCGAATGAATTATGCTTCACATCAATGTTTCCGGACCCTCGGATGTTAGCTATGGAATTCACAGCACAGGAGCGTTTTTTTTCTACTTCACAACCACCTTAGTTTCCAGATTGTTTTATTCACTGATTTCTGGATGTTTCTTCTTACAAGTAAGGTTGTACGGTGTTAAGAGCTACGAACAATTCCGGATCTGGAAAACAATGTGACGCCTTCCATGATCGATATCAGTACAGAGATTCTTTCAATACCTTTAAGGACACAAGAAATGATGGAGTAAATGTTTACGCTTCATTGTGTGTCACTTGGAAAAAGCATATTTAATGATTCCAACAAAACTGCCTTTTCATTTTGCTATAAGGGTTTGAGCGTAAGAATATAAATCTCTTGAAAATTCGCTAGTTCATAGAATGTCTCTTTGAAGCTTAATATGACTTCTAAATACCTTCATTTATACTTTAGCAGCTAATAAATTAAATCCGATGATAGTTATATTTGCCATTTAGTACTAGTGGCATTTCAGAATATTTCAAAACGGACACATAAAAAGTTTTACTATAAAACTGTTTTTAAATTCCTCTTAATAACTTGGTGAGTTCTTAAATTTATTTCTGATACAGTATTGGAAATTCTTATATAACTATTTCGAGCTATATTAACTTTATTTAAGAAATTTTATTTCTCCAATAAGTAGCTGGACGTATCTCCAATTACACCACGAAGGTACGATATAAGGTACAAGAAAATTCGTTAAAAACTGGTGGATTAGTTTGACCCTTTGACCCTTCTATATATTCAGTGCATCAAACAACGAATTTCCAAATATAAAACATGCTTTATCATAAGAACTTTAAATCTGTTTACCTTTTAAGCATATTCGCAGACATTTTTGTGCATGAAGCCGTATTTAATCCTAAAATGCTGTGCTAGAGGATTTAATATCATGCAAATTCATCTTATTTCCTCGTACAGAAACATTAACTGATGGCCCTAAACCTGTAAACGAGCATTCAAGCAAAACAAAAGCAAAAAAAAATAATTCAAATATAATGAAATTACAAATAAGAAAAGCTCACTGAAATGGCATTTTGAAGGCCTTTTTCACGAAGCTTTTCCGTCCGTTCTCTTTTTAAAGTCTAAAAGGAGCTTCCCTTTTGAATCAATTTAATTGATATTTGATCGTTGAATGGACTACTTCTCTTTGCGCAATTTTTCACCTCGGTCCTTTTATCCGCGAGATAACAGGAAATCCCTGCATCCGGTTTCCATGACAACGGTATCGCTCAGTCTTCTCGACGGTTTGCCCACTCCTGAGCCCACTGGGATGTGAAGCCATCTTTCTCCCACCCCCACCCCAGTCCTCGACGAAAGCAAAGAAAAACAGCATCCACCTTCCCTATTCCGAGTATAGTAAACGCCAAGCAGCAGATATACGAGAAGCTATTTCGTGCTCCTGCAGCAAGTATTTTGGCGATATATCACGAGTCGCTTTGGAAAAGGAAATGAATGTATCCTGCAAGTGCTTCTGGGAAGAGCAGCTGTCAAAACTGTGATATATCAAACCTACTTATTAAAATAAGCAATTGAGAAGGATTTTCACGTCCACTCACTTCCAATCAAATAACTTGTAGTATATGTACAAACATTTTAATTAATTAATTTTCAGCAAACTGTGTTTCAAAATTAATTGGAACACTAGAATGAGCTTAAATACCTAGACCGTTTTCAAACTTTCAAAGTCTGTTCGATTGCGCTCTTTTTAAAATATTCTATTACCTGTGGCGCCTCTTACGAAGAACCCTAAGAATTATTTGCTTACGAATGCTCCAGAAAATGCTAGTTACGAATGCTGGTTACAAATGCAGAGATGTTGGCTGATGGATGCTGGTCGATCAGGTGAGTTAATCATATTTGCCGAAAATTCTTGGTATACGAATCCGTTTAAAAGGCCTCTAGTTTTACCATCTAGTCTCCAAATACATGGCATGTTCTGTGTTCTTTCTAGAAGATTCTCTAAGCCAATTTTACATTATCTAGGCACCATTTACCAATTCCACATCATTTAGGTACAACACTGTTACATCTGCAATGTCTAGTTATCATTGTATCAGTTTTCCATTGTCTAAGCATTGTTGTTGTGGCTGTCCTTCATTAGCTTTGAAAAACCTTTTTTTCGAAGCTAATGAATGATTCATACAGAACCCATAGCAATAATTTTATTTACACATGAAAGAAATGAGCAAACATTTATCGAGGATTTCTGGAAACTTCACCAGACATACTTTTTTGCCACGTTTTGTTTAATACGTAACTGTGACAGATTTTGCTGAGTCTAACCCATTAAAGCAACTAGCGTAGTAAAGCCTTTATAGCTTTAAACTAATGGTACAACAATTATTTGAAAAGTACGTGTGATTTATCAGTGACAGAAAAAAGAGTAAATCTTACGTCTAGGACTCAGTTGAATTAGTTTGTGGTACATCAGTGGTTTTAAACTGAAACTGAATGCGGGGCGAATAACATAAGCGCAGCTGAAGTGCCAGATTTTCTTTCCTTTTTAATATAATGTGACTTATTTTAACCAGATAAAAAACATTTTAAATGCGTTTTAAATTTTTCTTACTGTATACTTTGTAAGATCTCGCTGGCCCAACTTGTCAGTCACTGGGATAGTGAGTCACACAAAAACGTGCGAAGGGGTTGAAACCCTTTTATTGTACCTTTAAAATTATAACTGCGTCTACTCGACGTTCACAAACTGCTCCAACCCGGCGGTTCAACTAAAAGTAATGTAAAACTGAAAATAAGAACTATAACAAATATCAAACACTATCCACGAGGCTCTGAGATCCTAACTAACCGCGTTTTTAATTATCGCTGATATTCAGCAAGATTACTGATTTAACAGTTGAAATCTAGCACTTCTGCAAAGCTAGGCACACAGGCCAGTACACGCCGATCTAAATTCTACTGAGCAATATCTCTAGCGTAGGTTCAAAGCAAGACTCTCACACTCTGGTTTCGTCTACTATTTAATTCAACTAGCTTCCGCTAAATTTGAATAAACTGCGCATGCTACTACAATTTACATACTCTGGCACGGGCATTTCTAGGGGAAAATAAAGGCTAAACAGGAAAGGAATATTAACTTAAAATAAATGTTAGTTAAAATAAATATAAACCCTATAACTTAGCAAATATACATAAACGATAATAATAATATCGGAAGTGAAAATATTCAAAATCGTATTTATTTTCTATCTGAAATTTAGAGTTTACTACCTGTAAGACATTTCCGTTGGCTATACTTTGTAATTCAAATAGAGTGATAGCTAAACATTTAATTCTTTCAAATAACTGATATATTTTTCAAATAATTCTAGCATGCTGAATTAATCATTAAATGATATAATCTAAAGTAAAATAAATTGCGAAGACTTTCAGTGCTCGCAATTTGTTTTAGCTTTTCAGAAACAAGTTTTCAGAGAACAGTTTTTCGAAAACAAAAGTTTTTCAAAAAAAATTTGTTAAGTGGGATAAAAGTTGAGGATAAATAATCACAACCTAATCTCTTTTTCTTAAATATTATATTTTTCTTCGACGCATAATAAAATTGTATATGTTTATATGTAAATAATTATAAACTTCTTCATTTCTTACTATACTTTAACATTTTAGGGATTCCAATTCTAATAAAGTTAGCATCCTTGGAGAGAAGTTACTAGAAATTATCTTCTTATAGATTCTAAATGCAAATCGCTCAGTAGGGTTCTTTTCTTCTTAATTTTCAGTTGTGAAAAAAGCTGTTTTAATATACATTGGCTCCCAAACAAAGCAATTATTCTTAGGGCAAAAATTCATAACTGAGCTTATTTAATTTTTGACGTATATGAATTAAACTTAATAAAATCTGTATCTTCAGGTTTATGAATAAAATTTATATCATATTGTAAATTATTCAGCTCCAGTTTTAGAGTTTCTGGTACGTTATTCATGTTCGCTTTTAATTGTAATGAAAATAATGTAAACGCCGATTTCAAATAACTCAAATCTTGAAATTGTTGTAACACGGCATTTTTAACAAATATATACTTGGACTGTCTTCGCGGCAGAATAAAATTGCTTTGGGGGACACGTGTGGTCCTCGGGCAGCCAGTTTGAGATCACTGCTACAGTAAAAGAACTCCATTTCTCACTAATGTTTTCCGAATCGCAGTTTTGCACACAGAATACATCATTACAACTATATTCAATGCTTCTAAAGTGCATAATTTATCAGTTAATCTTGAAAATAATTATATATGCTGCACGAATATCCTGTTTTATTCAGCATTGGTGATTACCATTGTTTTGCATAGGAGCGATAAAATAGAGTTGATTTATGGGTATGAGAGATTACTACTATTTTAGTTTTTGATTCTGCTCTTACTAATCATAGTTAATATGAAAATGTCAACTGCTTCAAGAATGGTTGAATGATTAAACAGCTGTTAAGTGTTTGCTCATGGAGAAAAAGTTCAAGTTTATGATAAACTTCAAATAAGCCAGGCATTATGCTAGCTTTGGTTATTTGACACATGTACATAACAATAGTCGAAATATTTTTTTCAGATCCCCCCTGCATGGAAGGATTCAATTAATTCAACTAATGCTGGAGTTGGACCGGGTTTTATTCGAGTGAAAGTGACTGGCTGCGTGGTTGGTTTTCATGGTTTTCCATATGTATTACATGAGTCCCTCCAGTTTTCCTTAGAAAGACATCTCTAAAGACATTCTATACCTTAAGTATATGGATAAGCCTCGTATGATTTACTGTATTTAAAATTGCTAATCGTCATTTCTTAAGTACCTGCAACCCAAACTGATACAAACATACAGATAAAAACAGCAAAAGTACTGTTTGTAGGTAATTTAGCTTGAAATTATGCTCGATTATTACATATGAAATACAAAAACCTAAAACCTTGGTTTCTGTGTTAACATACCTACTCACGTAATGAAAAACAGCAATCACGACAGCAGTCCATCAGTTATAATCACTATGGTTTAGGCTTAAATTTTCAAAATTTTCTTTCTCTTTCTTTCTAAACTGAGATTCAAAACCACGTTATCCTTCCACTTCGTTTGCATCATCTAGAGAAGAAGGTGAAACAGTAAAGGTGCAAGAATGCGTCAACAGGCAAAACAATGTGTTAATAAAAGAAAGATATCTTACAAATAAAAGCTGATAAAACAGAATTTTTAAGGCTGTATGAAAACTTTTGTCATGGTAGTTATTCTAAAACTGGAAACATATTATGATTTATATATACACAGTCCAGTCACATTAATGTGACCACCACGTACTTTCCATGTCAGAGTTAAATAACCAATCACAGAAGGCAGGTGACAGCACAGTGCAGTTGAGCGTATATAAAGGGTGTGTGAGGGCTTCGGAAAACATTTCAATCGTTGGCGTAATGCAGAAACGAAGCGATTTATCCGACTTCCAAAAGGGCATGATCATTGGCTTTCGGGCCAAGGGTGGAAGCATTTCCGAAACGGCTGAGTTTGTGAACTGTTCGCGTGCCGCCGTGGTAAAAGTGTACCGTGCATGGCAAAATGGGACTGTCCAAAATCAGCGACGTGGCAAATGTGGTGCACCACGGGCCATAGATGACAGAGGCGAACGACGGTTGCGGAGATGCGTTCGGGCAGATAGACGGGCTACCGTTGAGCAACTGACCACCAAAATGAACCAAGGGGCTACCAAAAGTGTCTCCCAAAGTACTATTCAGCGAACATTGCTGCGTCTGGGCCTCCGAAGCAGACGCCTGGTTCGTGCACCTATGCTGACTGCTGTTCATCGACGGCGAAGGCTAGAATTTGCACGCCAGTACAGCAGCTGGACGTCCACTGAGTGGCGACAGGTTGCGTTTTCGGATGAATCGCGTTTTATGCTCCATCGGACAGATGGACGTTGGCGTATAAGGCGTGAAACCTCTGAAAGGAACCACCCTGCAACCATTGCCGGAACGGTCCAAGCTGGAGGCGGGAGCATTATGGTCTGGGGAATGTTTTCCTGGCATTCTCTAGGTTCACTGATCATTGTGGAAGGCACAATGGATCAATACAAGTACGCATCTGTCCTTGCGGACCATGTTCACCCCTACATGCGCATTGTTTTTCCTCAGGATGATGGCATCTTCCAGCAGGACAATGCGAGGTGCCATACAGCTGCCAGTGTACGTGCGTGGTTCGAAGAGCACCAGGATGAGTTTACCGTCCTCCCCTGGCCAGCAAACTCACCTGACTTAAACCCAATCGAGCATCTGTGGGACCATCTCGATCGAGTTGTTCGCGCCATGGATCCTCAACCGCGTAATCTAGCGCAGCTGGCCACGGCATTAGAGTCGGCATGGCTCAACATCCCAGAGAACACCTTCAGGGACCTATGTGACTCTCTTCCTGCACGTCTCGCAGCAGTCCGCTCTGCGAAAGGTGGTTATTCTGGCTTTTGACAGATGGTCACATTAATGTGACTGGACTGTGTATATGTGTGTGTGTGTATGTATGTATGTATGTATGTATACATGTAGAGGAAAGGTTGATGATGAATAAGCGTTACTATAATCATCACTATAATGCATTATTTATTTACATTAGAATGAAAAGAAAAGGAAAAAGAATAATCTTTAAAATATCTTAGACACGTCTGTCCTTGCCATCTTTTAGCTTTCGTCTCACTGCGCACGCATCTAGATGGCGCTTTTACATAACCTTAGTTACAGTTACAGTTCCTACATAACCATAAAAGTTTTTAATTCTGTTTCTATTTGATCTATCACCGTTTGTATTGAAAGTAAATCTATGTAAAGTTCTAATTTTATGTGCTTTAGAATTTTTCAATGCAACATTGATTTGCTTTATTTCGCTTAGAATCTTTGTCAAATATGAAAACAAAATCTGCGTACCTTATACCTTCGAAGTTCTTCAATACGTAATCCTTTTGAAAATGGACGAACTTTACTAATTCCAGATGCAATGGTGATCAGGATCTAGCCCAGATGAACCTAGCACAATACAACTATGGGCAGGAAATCGAAGACAACTACTTCTGACACCATAAATTATGCAGAGAAAGGGTTGATGATGAATAAGCGTTACTATAATCATCGCTATAATACATTATTTATTTACATTAGAATAAAAGGAAAAGGAAAAAGAATAATCGTCAAAACATTTTGGACACGTCTGTCCTTGCTGTCGTTCAGCTTTCCTCTCACTGCGCACGCAAATAACTATTTGTTATTTTATCTAGATGGCGCTTTTACATAATCTTACAGTTACAGTTCCTACACACACACACACATACATACATATATATATATATAAGTGAACAATTTATTTAATCGCAATAAGGGGAATTTGCAAATCAGAATTTACATATCCATTCTGTGCTCACCAGCGACAGGAGTGCTAAATACTGATAGACGGACCCGGGTCTGAATTCCGAGGAACGTTTGACTGCATGGATGTTTCAGGAATTTTCTGCTTCTGTAATGCAAATACTAGCTGATTTCCCGCAAGAAAACCTACGCAAAAGCATCCCTTCTCAAGCAGATGGTTTTGTTGTATTTTTACTAATCTTTTGCTGGTACTGTCGTGTTCAACAAACTATAAAAAAGTAACAAATGTTGTCGAGTCTGCGTGTTCTTTTCGGGAGCATTCACAGTAGACTCTACGTAGAAGAACTGCGTAGGGAATTCTCGCTATGTCTTTGAAGAACAGATACTGCAGAAGGAGGTTTAAATAACCTTTTTATTTGAACTAAACTTAACAAAGGGTGCTACCGCTGGGTGCTCACAATTCACCACCATTTGTGACTACGTAAATTGAACAGAAAATAAAAATGTAAAATCACAATAAATAAGCATTGTTAAACGACTGGCTCCTTATTTATCTAAACCACTAAACCAGCTGCATACAGCAAAGCCGAGCCTAGCATATCAATATAATCTCAAGAGAGTGGCTAACACCAACCAAAGAGCTATTTCAAACAAGCAGCATATACTCGGAACTCCGCTACTACTCTCTACGAATTCTTGAAACCGCAGCTTAAATACAGCTTCTGAACACACTTAGATTTTGCATACTACGTCATTAAAATTTACATTCCGATAGGAAGCTGAAATCAGAAGGGAAAGGAAAGTCAAACTAAAAATAATTGATTAGAATAAAACAAAGTCTTTACAATATAAATGCATTATAAAGTATTCCTCTCGTCTTCTTCGCATGCCTTCGTGGTGTAGCAGGCAGCACGCTCGAAGCGTAACCGAGAGCTCCGTAGTTCGATTCCCGGAGAAAGGCGTTGCTCATTTTTCCTGATTCCTGCTTTCAAAAAATCCTAATGACTCTACAACATATTTGGTTAACGTAAAATGCAATTTGTAGAATTTACACTTGCGTTGCTTACAAAACAGCAGTCAGCAGTATTTATATATATATTATCCTAAGATTTAAATTACTCCTATCGGGAATAATGTTAAATATAAAGACGGAATTCGTTTCGTTCTGTTAATTCTTATATCAAGAACATTTTTCTGAGGTTGCATAATTTTTTTTATATCAGGCTAGTATAAAAATTAAATTACCATATTATTTTACTGAAATAATAAAAGTCTTCTTCAGTAATAAAATTATGTCAATTCAACGATCAAATTACGTTAAAACTTGAGTGAAGGTATATTTGTTGAAATATTTATTGTCGTATTTATCTAAGGAAAATTACCGTTAAATTTACCATGATGAATGTTTATAAAAATCGAAATTTTGTTTGTTTTCTTTCGAAAATAAACGCGGATTATAATCATTGGCGAATTAAATGGATTACTCCGTAGAACGAAACGGATTCTACTGTATTTAGTAACACTGAAGATTTCATATGGTGTCATTACTTACGCTTAGGAATTCATTTATTGTTCTCTACTCATACTTATATTCATTATTGTGTGTAAGCCGATCATTTCTTAGGAAAAATCGGCTCACCAATGGACGAGTAGTAAACTCGCTAAACACTGGTATTTTGATCCGAGGTTGCTGCCCAACTATGGGTGTGCCACATATTGCAAGAAGTTGAAAGATTTATAGTTCTAATTATAATCAATTAATGTCAGATTGACATTTGGGGGGATATAACACGTTGGGTAATAAAATCTACATAACTGCGTTGATATTTCCTTAGTATATGGAAAACACTGCGTTATATCGAATCAAAGTTAGCCTAACAAGCGGAATCTTACTAATTGCTAATTCAATAACTCATTTAAAAGAAATATCGATAGATAGAAAAATACTTTCAAAATGTTTATAAGCAAAATATTGACATTTCCTTACACATATTCTGTGATGCAAGTTAATAACTCATATGAAAGTGTAGCATATTTCAGACATACAAATAAGTTTGGGGAAATGAAAACGAGTTTCATTTTATCGAGGACCAGTGTAGCTCCTCTTAAAAGCTTAACATCACCCCGATTAGAATTGCTAGGAGCAGTTATAACAGCTAGAATTGAAAAATATCTAAATTATTTAATCATATTTGTCAACAGATGTATTTAGGGATAGATTCCCAAATCGGATTAACACTGCATCAAAGGATCTTCTAGCAAATGGAAATCTTTTTTCTCTAATAGGGTTTTAGAAATTCAAGCCTTGACAAATCCCAATAACTGGAAACATTTTAGAGGTACGAAAATTCGGCAGATTTATTAATCAGAGATTTAAGAGTAAATTCTCGGAAGCCTTGTTCACTTTGGCGGTTTGTTGTTGAATGGCTGCAGAATCAATGCATATACTGGCCCGTTCAAAAGAATTTTGTCATGGGAAAAGATGAACAACTGAGACGCCGTAATAAAACATCTGTTAATGGCATTGTTGTGAAAAGAGACAATTAACTTGTAAAGACATTAGGTACTTTTGAAAGTAGCAGAGATGAAAAATGAACAATGCCCTCTCCGGGACTCGAACCACAGACCTCTCGAATACTCGCCAAGTGTGCTGATCACTACACCACGAAGACATGCTGAGAAGGCGGGAGAAATACTTTATATACCCCCTTTTAAAAGACGACTGGGGATTAGGGGACCCAACCGCCAAATCCTGGTGGTGGAGAATCATCATCCACCAGCTTTTTTTTTAGTTCGAGCGCCATTGTAGAGACATTAAGTACTTTTTGAAAGCAGGAGAGATAAAAAAATTTGCAATGCACTACCCTCGCCGGGACTCGAAACACGGACGTCTCGAATAGACGCCGAATTAGCTGACCACTACACCACGAAGGCGTGTTAAGAAGGCGGGAGAAATACCTTATAAACTATTAGATATAACAAAATTCAGTAATGTGTTGAAATTTCTCAGAATTTTGTCCTGGATTAAATGTTTCGTTGCTAGTGAAAGAAAACTGCCTGCTAATAAAGGTCCATTATGTGCTTCTGAAATTCAAGCCGCTGAAATATTTTGTGTTTGTAAAGCTCACATGGATTTTTTCACATCTGAAATCAAGGCTCTTCAGGCTAACAAGTCAGTTTCTCCGAGCTCTAATATATTCATCTTGGCACCATTTGTTGATGAAAACCAAATACTTCGAATTAAGGGAAGAGTAAAAGAAACCCAATATATATTTGACAAAAAAACATCCAGTATCTCTCCCAAAGATTCCAAATTTACTGAATTGATTGTAAAGAGAGAACATAATAAAATTCTACGCTCAAGAGTTGCAGTAACGTTAGCCAAAGATAAAAGAAATTTTGGATTCCTAAAGGCCGCCAGTTGGTGAAAAGGTCTTAGAAATCTATCTAATGTGTCGAAAATATGCAGTGAAACCAGCGAAACAAAAGACAGCTCAGTTACCTAAAGATCGAATTTCAGAAACATCACCTTTCTATGTTACTGGTGTGGATTTCATAGGTCCTGTTTACATTAAGTCTGGAAATGGCATTCAGAAACCATACATTGTATTGTTTACGTGCGCTGCTAGACGAGCGTTACATTTACAACTCATTTCCAATATGTCTGCAAAGAAATGCATTTTGGCTCTCAGACGTTTCATCTCGAGAAGAGGAAACTGTTGCACCTTTTATTCAGACAACGCGAAGATTTTTAAATATGCTGCCAAAGATTTACAGTATTTTTACAGCATAATTAAAGGAGCAGACTTTCTAACTTTTCTAACAAATGAAACCTTGACTTGGAAATTTATCGTGGAGCTTGCTCCATGAAGGGGAGCTTTCTACGAATGCCATATGGAAAGCATTAAGTAACCGTTAAAAACGATATTAGGCAGAGCTCAACTGAATTTTGAAGAATTTATAACTGTACTGAGAGAAGTTGAAAATATTGTGAGTAGATGTCCTTTCTTTGACCTACGTTTACAATGATTTACATGAATCTGAACCGCTTTCACTGGCTGATTTTCTATTGAATGGTTTCCTTATCAGACATAAAGGTGAATATCCATACAACTTCGCTGAAATCCAGAATACTCCTTCAACAAAGTCTAATAAAACAAAGAGAATATCAGACAACACTTAAAACAGATTTGGAAAAAGTGGAAAAATATCTTCTTGATTTAAGAAAAGCTCATGTCTTCGGTACACCCGAAACTAAAAAGAATCCTGTAACTGGTGATATGGTTTTATTTGAAAGAACAACTAAATATAAATTCCTCTAGGATTTAGGGCGAATAATAATTCAAGTTTTTAAAGGATATGATGGTCTTGTACGATCATGTGTGATAAAAACTAAAAAAGGGGACTTTAAGAGACCTGTGCAATTGATATACCCTTCTTGAACTATCAGACTGAAATTGAACTAATTTCGTAACTTTTATTTTTTGTTCTTATATTTCAGGCTTACTAGCATTACTTTTACTTGATTTTGTGTTATTACTGATAATTTACTGCTTGTAATCAAATTTAATATTTACTTATTGAGTAACATTTGAACTGTTGTGCTGGTAACTATGTTTGTTAATTGTATAGAATTCTCTTTTGCTGTTTATATTTACATCAGGTAAATGTACTTGATATTACATACTCATATGTAATTTACATTCTTACATTTGAATTCTTTTTGTATGCTGAAATAATGTAATTTTTGCAAAAGCTTATGTTTAGCTTTGTTTACAACTTACAAGTGTTAAAAGAACCACGGATGAATTCCCGACTTGTTTTAAAAAAATGATAATTTTGTAAATTGTTGAATTATTGCCTTTTATTACTATTATAAGTATAATCAGCTCTCTCTTAAGACGTGAACACAATAATTTTTTATTACGTAACGCGAGGCAAAATTCAGCTTAAAATCCAAAGTAGAATATCAGTGTTTGTTTGAACAAGAACTTGAATAAGAATCCCGCAATTCGAAATTTTCTTGAAAGGCTATGGTAGAGGAAGAAAGAGCACAAGACTCTTGAATCCTTTTCTTGGCAGTGTTTCACCAAACTGAAGACAGTCTAGTAAAGGTATTGCATCGTTCTTGTTCAAGGCTTGTAGTTAACTCATTCCTAAACTCATGAGTATTCTTGAGGTCATTCATAACTAATAACTAGGAAACTGGGTTGCACTAACGGTAATTAGATTAGCACCGGTGATTATAATCAAAAGAACAATTTTTAATGGTTTCTTGATAGATTCTATGGAAGAGGAATATTTCCCTTCGAAAGAACATTTGTTATTTATTTATTCACAAGCTCTGGAATAAAAAACACTTAATAAAAACCTCCAGATAAATATCACGCATTCAGTAAAATCCAACCATCATTCAACCACCACTCTTGCTCAAGACATGTGGCCAAGGACAGGATCATGCCCTGATACACCCATGTATATTAATCAGGCTGTCAGCAGCATTAACCACAACTGTAAAATACTGAGGGAATATATCAGTAATCCCACAAATGGTATTTTTGTGCTCGATGTGCCGACGTTCAGGCCTAGCAACATTAGATGCATGCCTGATATTCTGGATATCATTTTGCCTAATACAGGAACCAACGTGGTGTTGTAGGTTCAAGAGGCTTTAAGCTCTGATCATATCCCTGTTATTGCCACACTGTGGGTTACCAATATTAATTACACATGTGTTAATACCTACACTGTTTGGAGGATGTACCACAATGTTGTGAGACTCCCAAGATCAGGCATAGTGAAATACCCATCTGATATAAAAAAAGAAACTGATGCGTTTATTACAGGTCTCAAAGACTATTATTATGAGGCCACCAAAGTTACTCAAAGGTCTAGTAAAATCGTTTCTTAGATACATCAAATCTCTCATGTCCGAAAGAAACCGGCTGCGTAGGAGATGCACTATCATCTGGGACCCAGTTATTAAAACTGAGTTCAACAGAATCAGTAAGGACATTAAATGTGAGATACAAAAATTAAAGAGTAAGACTTGGAACGATAAGATGGTGGAATTGAATTTAGACAACGATGCCTTCTGGCAGTTTGCTAAAATATTAAAGAGGACGCATCAGAGTAATAGGTGAATTGTGGCCAACGCCATGACTGCTTATTCGGACATTGACAAATGCCAGGTTTTCGCTTCACATCTAGAAAGGCAGTTTTCTCCCAATCAGTTCACCATGTAATGTTCATTTTGAGACTCAGGTCAGAATGAAAGTTGAAGAATAACTAGGTGCTCCCACGGAATGCTCATGGATTAACTAATCGAAGAGAAGTTACAGATATTACCTCCAAATTCAACCTCAAGAAGGCCCCGGGCATTGATGGAGTTACCAAACTAATGATCAGGAACCTATCGAGCAGTGGGATAACAAGACTCACTAGTATTTTTAATATCTGTATCACGCTATGCTACTTCCCGGAGTGCTGGAAGTATGCAAAAATTTTCCTATTACCGAATAATAATAAAAACTAATAAAGACATCATTAAGGCGGAGAACCTGAGGTATATTAGCTTACTTTCAAATACTGGCAAGATCTACGAACGGATTGTTTTACATAAATTGCAGCCTACAGCTACTTCCGGAAGATCAGTACCGATTTAGGAGCGAACTATCCACATATAAACAGGTTATTACACTTGCGGAATTTATTGGCTCTGCTGTGCATCATAAGCGTTGTGCTGGACTGCTCATGCTGGACATGGCCAAAGCATTTGACTGCGTCTGGAATGGGGCTTAATATACGATATATTGATAATGATATAAATTGATAATGATGAATCTGCCTAGGGATTTGATCCTACTTATCCCACAGTATATAACACCCCATATGTATAACACCCAAGCAATCTCCGCGGGGGTCCCTCAGGGGTCCTGTCTTGACCCAGTCCTATACCTCTTCTATGCCGCGGACATTCTGCAGAAAAAGATCAACAGAAACACATTGCTGCCTTGCTACGCGGATGGTGCCGCGGTAGCAGTCAGACCTTTTCAACCAGATAGAGCAATCTCTGTTATGGAAATTATCATTATAGACATTGAGGACTGATGCACCAAGTGGAAGATTTCCATCAATATGACTAAATCGCAGCTACTTCGAATTAGATGGAAGAAAATCCTCGTCACGTTTCAACCACTTTATCTATTCGACTAACATGTACCATTGGTAAATAAAGCCAGGCGTTTATTTAAATCAAAGACTTACGTGGAGCGCTCACGTTCCCTCATTTTACATCCTGTGCTATACCACGCCTGTCTGGGCACCTGCTAATTCAGATCTCAACAAACTGCAGGTGACACAAAATTTTACGCACCATTACTGCAGCGCACTTTTATATCAGAAATAAACTTCTGCACGATGCTTTACATGTGAGCATCGTGCTAATACATTCAGAAGTATTTGCAAAGACTCAGCAGCAATTTCTTAGATAAAGGTTTGAACTACAGCAAGGGAAATTTTAATGCTGCGCTGAACTACCTCTGTATTCCTGAGTACTACAATATCAGGCCTTTCAAGGCTCACAGAATGAACGATCACAAGTTTGTTACCTAGCCCACACATTTGTACATATGCAAATAAAGCTTTGTAAATAACTCATTTTCATGCATTTTATTATTTCGTCATTTATTGTTTGTAACATGATTCTATCTGCTATATTCACTGTACATACCATGCGTATTTCAGTTCCTATTGCATCTTCACTTGCTGCATTCACCTAATTGTATTCTTGTCTCTGAGGTGAGAGTCAGGTAGTTTTGATGGTTGGACTTTTGTCGCTGTGGACGAAAGGCCCTCTTTTCCTTACCTGCTCCGATTTCCCGGTTGGGAGCTAGCTAATAGTTGCCACTCTGATTGCCCTTAGGGGATTAAACAAACATAGCTTATTAAAGCCCACCTGGGCTAAATAAGCGTATGCATTTAAGCCTGAGCGTCGGGTAGCACGAACGATGACTGAATTAACATTGATGATTACTTTCAAAAGAACAGTTTTTGGTAATTGGTGATAAAAATTGCAGAAGTAAAATATTTTTTCTTTAATCAAAGCTCGCATTTTTTAGTTTATTTGTTCACAAGCTGTGGAACAAGAAATTGAACAAAAACGCATATTAAAATCTAACATTCAACCGAGAAAAAACCCACAATTGTGCTTCTGGGCACGGATGAAAGATTAAAACAACACGATAAGCGAAATTTCTGTCGAAAATAAAATAGCCTAAAACTTTTTCCCTGGAGTTAAAGGAAAAAAAGAAGAAGAAAATAAAAAAAATGAATTGGGAAGTGAACAATAGGATCTCATTTTACACGTCGCTTGAAAAGAGAACTGCAGCGTGGGTTCCTACCAAATTGCTGAGTCCCCTATCTCCTTTTCCTGCTTTCCCCCTGTATCGATTAAGCAAGCATAATCGATACAGCTTCGGCGGTAGAGGAGTTAATAAGCCACAAGATGACTTATTGTTTGTCATCTGCAGGTGCCAAACAATTCTTCGTATTTACATTAAGAATGATATACATTGCTAAAGGGGAATGCAAGGGGGAATAGTCTTTTTCCAAAAATAGCGGTGGTTAAACTGAAATAATTATCCACTAACTACTAAAAATAAATTTCCTAAGTACAAAATAAACTCCTTTTACTTACTTAATAAAAGTGTGTTATGTTTTAATTAAATCGTAATAGCTCTTTAATTTCTAATTACCTAGTATATTACTACATTCGTGTTCTAAAACTCTTAATCAAATATTTTTAAAACAAATGGCAGGATCCAAAGACACATGCCATATATAAAAATATACCCAAGCAAATCAGATTTGAACTCTGATTTATAAAAAGAAAGAAATAAAAAGAAAAATTAGTTTAAATAAATCAGTAGTTTGAAACCAAATTTAAATAGATTTCGCCTACTGTTACTGTACTAAAACATCTAAAGCTTCGTATATAACACTGTGGGGTTTTACTAATTAAATTCAGTGTTTAATCCTTGAACCCCACAAACACTATTAAGCGAATAATCGCTTAAGCGTGTGAACAGAGACGTAAGACTTATGAAGGGTTAACCACCCTTTATTTCTTAGAATAAATATCATACAATCAGTTCCTAACTCGGAACGTACAGCAAAGCCTCCACTTGTGCTTGAACTTAAATGAATATAAAATATAACTAAGCTTAGCTAAAGGTGACTGAAAGATATAGCCGAAGCTATCAAGATTCTAAGTAGTTAGACCCTAAATCTTAATTAAGTAGGCGAAGCCAAACAAGGGCCTAAAGTATGGCCGAGCGTAGCAATAGCTTAGAGAGATGTAGCCAAAAGGCAAACGCGCGCTAGTCAGGAACTCAGGCTCTCTCTCGAACTCGGTGAAACATCGACTTAAATACTACTCTTTAGTCATTTGCATTAACTGCGTTTCTGAAATTACCTTCTGGTAGGAAATTGTAAACTGAAACTAGAAAGATAGGAAAGATGCATAAAATATATGTTATAAAATTAAGCTAAATCTTACAACTTTTCAGATTAATGCCACCAAATATAAGAGCCCTGTATTATAGTTAAAGAAATTAAATAGTGAAGAATCTGCATAAATATATGTATGTTTCTCGCATTGTGATAAAATTACGGTACCTAGAACCCTTAAATTTTAAATAACGTACGTTTTCACCCGAATATGGGCATCTGGAAGCCCAAATTTGGAATTTGGAGTTTGTTTTATTATCGATTTCATTGCTGTTGAACTGAATTTTATGGTTTATGTGCGAACAGTATGATATTCATTAAAAAAAGGTAACCCACAGAGCGTTAAAAAATGCCCTTCTGGGCGTAATGTAAAAACTCAAAGCTTTCAGATTTTTTTTATTTTAGTATTAGTTTTTAATTAAAGTTATCTAAAGAATTATTAGCCAAAGGGGCGGCAGCCCATAACGGCTGTTATTCCCAAAATGGTATTTTGTCGCGTTTCACTATAAATGGCAAATCACTTTTTAAATTGTTGCCACCAACTATTATCGTCCTGTATTATGTTCAAAGAAATTAAGTAAAGAAGAATCCTTATGAATGTGTGTATTTTTCTCGCATTGTGGAAACACGATGGTACGTAGAGCCATCAAATTTTGAATAACGTAAACTTAAGTAACTCGACGCCCGAATTTTGAATTTTGATTTTTTTTTATTATCCATTTCATATTCTGCAAACCTTTTATAAGTTTTTTATTAACAAATTCAACGATTCCAAAGCAAGCAATGGCAACACTGTACGGGAAAAAACATTTTTATCTCCAGCGCGCGAGACTGCCTATCGTAAATTTTAAAGATAGGTTGTTTTTAAATATTTTTAGCCCAAATGCTCTCGAAAAGTGTATATTTATGTAAATGAAAAAACGTCCGTTTGGGCGTAATATAAAATCTCAGTGTATATATATATATATACATATATATGCGTGTGTGTGTGATGAATTATTGCTTATTTATGTATATATTAAATAACTTGTTTTTGCATGTACGCATTAAATAAATCTGTAAGTATAACAAATTGCTTTGGTTGTGCAGATGAATCAGTATATATAGATTAATCTTTGCAGCATCTGTTTGACTAATTTTACAAATTTTGCTCAGAATCTTCAACGAAAATTAAATTTCATGTGTTCATTTTTTAACCGAGAAAATAAAAATTAATATCATTTAATTCACTTCTAAATGCATTCTGAGAATAATTCTTGAACAAAAAATGGTAAATGACGGTACGCTGAAGCTAACTGAACTTATTTGACATTCTATCATACATTTCATTGCCAAGGTTAATTCTTTACGCAAAGGCAGTCACTGGGAATAGTGACCGCCTTTGTATAATGAGTCTCAGCTCGAATAATGAATCAACACCATGAGACAAAGTAAATAGTTGTAGTGAGTCACTTACGGGACTGAGAAAGAATTGTTCGAAGATAATGTGGAATAATACAGTCGGATGCTTGTAAACAAATGTTAATATAAACGCTCAGAATAGAATTTTAAGGGAAGCAAATATAAAGGTATTATAATTAATCAAGATTTGAGAAAATGTTAATTAAAGGATATATAATATGGACAAGCTCTAAACATGGGGTACATTATACAGCTCACTTAAGATAGACATGAGAAAAGGTACTGAGCATGCTGTAGAGTCATTAGGATTTTTTTTTAAAGCAGGAAAAGAGAAAAATGAGCAATGCCTTCGCCGGGAATCGAACCACCAACCTCTCGGTTACGCGTCGAATGTACTGACCACTACACCACGAAGGCAGGCGAAGAAGGCGGGAGAAATACCTTATATACACCCCCTTTTAAAGGGCGACTGGGATTTTGGGGACCCAATCGCCAAATCCCGGTGGTGGAAAATCATCATCCACCACCTTTTTAGTTCGGGAGCCAGTATAGAGACATTAGAATAAATTTTCGAAGCAGGACACATGAAAAATAAGCAAAGCCTTTGTCGTCGGAAATCGAACCAGGGAACTCTCGATTACGCGTTCAGCGTGCTGACCACTACACCACGAAGGCATGCGAAGAAGGCGGGAGAAATACCTTATAATGCAAATGAAAATATTATGAAAGACTTAAGGTGGTACGCTATAATCACGAATAACAACTTGACAAAGAATTAGACAATAGTGCTTAAAATATAAATATGGAAAATAGGAGTAAGTATTGAACGTGGTGCAGTTATAATAAGCGCATTAGCATAGTAAGTTTACCTACAATAAAAATAGCTTAACATCATTCATTAAAAAATAAATTAACATACAATAATGATATAACCGATTCGCTTGCTATAGTTACTTCAAACAAAATAATCTGAATTTTGACATTACTGTAGCTATCATTATCATGACAAGCATAATTAAGGTGCTTAGATGCCAAAATTTCAACAAAGTTTCAAGCGATTAGTTTTGTGTTTTGAGCAACAGCATACGTATATTTAATGCGATAAACACATTTAGCTTAAGAAAACGTTTTTGAGTGAATTAGAATTTATTAAATCATTTCGTGTTATTTTCATTTGAATGTATATAGACGTATACGCATATCTATAAACGTATACATATATATATATATATACATATATATGTGATGTACCAAATGTAGTCGTAGCTCAAAGTATCAGACGATAAATTTAAAGAAAAAACAGAATCAATTTATTAATTTCCATGAAAACAGCAGTTACAAAAATCAGATCCCCGGAGTAAATAAAAAAGAACAACTAATAACTTTTTGTATTGAAGTTTAATCCATCGTTACATTAACAAAAAGACCCCCGATATTCCTTTGCAAGTCCTTTTATAATCTCTGGAAAGGCGGAGCTTCCACGAAATGACGTCAGCCAATCCAGTTCGCTTTAAATATTTCCAGAACATTCCATCACTGTACGTGTAGAAAAGGCGAGAAAATCAACTTGACTACGGGGCTGTGAATTTAATTCCACGTACTTTCAAATAAGAGATCGTCGCCATTAAAATGAAAAGAACTTGCATTTAGAATTGTGACTGGGGAAAAAAATAAAAATAAAAAACGGAATTTACGTTAGGGTTTTAAGTGTATTTTTGACTATGGAATTTTATTATTACATATATATACATGTCCTTTGGACTTTTTGAATTTGAATATAAATCTTTATCTTATTCAAAGAGTCGTTAAAACCGAAATCAGCGATTCACAACTAAGATCTATTCCCGTGGAAAGAAGTATTGGGGTTCGCTATCCTCAAAATGAGTGACTGCATGTCTACACTGACGGCTCTATGTCAGAGAAAACGCGTGGTGCTGGAGCAGGTATCCTTAACGAGCTTTCCAGTTTCTACTTACCAATGGGACCTCTTACTACTGCCTTTGATGGTGAAATCGAAGCTATTGCTGTGGCTATTCAGCAACAGTTGATTCACAGCCACTCTTTTGCAAAAGCAGTCATATTGTCAGATTCCAAAACTAAGCTTCAAGCCCTTCTGAATAATCAAAATAGTTTTCAAAGAATCTTAGACTGTAGATCTTTGCTTAAGGCAGTAAGTAACACACAGAATTTCTTTCCAATGGATTCCAGCCCACTGTGGAATTATGGGAAATGAACAAGCTGATACTTTGACTAAGAAAGGAACTTTCATAATGCAACGCATTAATCGACCGCTTTCATTTCGTACGACTAAATTGTTTGTTAACCTGACTCTTAAGAAACGTCTCAAGCAGCATATGATTCAACGTCCTATGGATGAGAGTTTGAGGATTCTGGGGGAAGAGACAACTTTAATTCCAAGTTTTCCAAGAAAAGCAGAGGTAGCTCTATTTAGACGTCTGACCGGACATGACTGTTTGCGAGACCACCTCTACAGAATTGGAGGGGTGGATTTCTCAAACTGTATTTTGTGTGACTCCAATCAGCCTACCTTTTTTGAACATTTAAATAATTGTATTGCACTTTATCGGTATGAGGACATTGTTAAAAAGTACTGGAGAGCTCGTAAACTAATGGCTTAAGCGCTAATGTTTGGCATTTGTAAAATAACATATACATGTAAGATATAATAAAATACGATGGCTATTGTAAGAAATAATTAGCAACCGTAAAATTGACTATTCTAGATTTAGTGCTCTCCCTCTGAATTCATCTGTCTTCCAAATTCGAGATCTTTCCTTTTTATCCAACGTTTATGCAGATACCTCTTGTCCAATCAAAATAATTGTAAACCAAATATTTTTTAACTCGTAACTGAAATTTTTGACTCCCTCCCTTCTTCCTTTGAATTACTTTTCGCTTAAGCTTTCCTCCTGGCAAGACGCTTTGCTGCTACGCTTACTCATCTAAAATAAGATCGTACTTTAAAACTCGTATACATAGAAATTATTGCATTCAACCATGATTAAAAATAAGCTATTGATATGCTCAAAAATAAAGATTTAATTTGAGCTTGATGTTTTTTGATTATTTCACTTATATTTGGTCGTAAAAATGACAATTCTACTCTCACATCGTCTTCTACATTTACCAGTCTCGATCTTTTATTCGTTTTTATGTTGGTTAATACTGAAAATCCGAATTCACGCAAATAAGATGTAAAAAATTGTAATACTATGTTTCAATCTTTTGTAGTCATCATGGAATAATCGCATCTAATGTTAATCTAAATTGAGTTAATTGATACTTACGAATATTTTAAAATTAAATCCCGGTTACTAAAAAGCGAAATTAGTTTTTCTTTATTCAAAGTTAGTTCAAATATATATGTATTCGTTATCACAAATGGATTACGAACCCAATCAAATTTTTTTATATATAAATTTGGGAAATAATGAAAATTACTCTCCTCTAAAGTTGTCAAATGCTCAACAACAATTTTATAATTAATTTTATTAAAATCTTTTGGGACTGACTCAAAGTTTTCCAAATTGCCTTCCTGAGCTTTATTTTTCTATAAAATTATTTGTTTTCGGAATCACACGAGTTTATCTGTTGAGTTTAATACATTTTTTTGGCCCTTGTATACTTGAATTTATGTTATTGAAAATAACAAAAATGACTGATAAGTAAGCTAGTCTCCCATCTGCACCAATCAGAACTTCTCAGTTTAAATTATGTATTGAACATGTGCGAAAATGCTCCGAAATGCACTCTCCTCCAGAGTACGAAAATCGGATTGGCTACCACAATTGGCGCTCTTATTTATGCCTTAAAAACCGAATGTTTCCACTTCTAATGTATACGGTATATCTACACTCACGTTTGTGAAAATTGCAACACCATGAAGGACTTACGCGAGTGAGCTGAAATTTTCAGGAAATGCAAAGTAGCGCATGATATGCAAATGATTAGAATTGCAAATCCAATTGCAAATGATTAGAATTGCAAATTGCTGAGCAGCGCCCTCTGAACGGCTGATGGATCCGAATAAATAGACGGCTGTAGCAAGGCGTGTATGGTTATCGGTGGTTATCTGCTAGTGGTAAACGTTAACTCAATCTGTACTTATGCCTCGTCGACGAAAGAGAGCGAGATTTGAACAACTTACAGAGTTTGAACGAGGGAGAATCATCGGCCTTCGTGAAGCTGGATTGTCGTATCGTGCAGTAGCCTCTCGTGTGCAGCGTAACAGCAGCACAGTGATGCGCGTTTGGAAGCAGTGGACGGACGAGTGTCGGACAACTCGGAAATCCGGGAGTGGACCCCGAAATGTGACGTCAGCTCGCGATGATAGACACCTGGTCCGCATGGCGCGGACGGACCGTACAGCTTCCTCTAGACAATTGGCAGCACTGTGGTCAATAGCTACAGGTGTTTCATTGTGTGCTTCATCAATTCGTAGACGTCTGCTGCAGTGTGGACTGCGCGCACGGACTCCTTTATACAGGATCCCCCTAACGCACGACCATCGCCGCCTGCGGCTACAATGGGCCAATCAGCATAGAGACTGGCGTGCTGATTGGCAGCATGTCGTGTTTTCTGACGAATCCCGCTTTAATTTGTGGTACCATGATGGCCGCATTCGTGTCAGACGCTATGCCGGTGAACGCCACCTTCCGGAGTGCATTATCGAACGCCACAGTGGACGAACACCCGGAGTTATGGTCTGGGGCGCCATAGCATATCATAGACGATCTCAATTGCTACGAATTGTGGGCAATCTGAACAGCAACCGGTATATCCGTGAAGTTCTACAGCCCGAAGCTGTTCCCTTCCTTCAAAGCTTGCCAGGCGCTGTATTTCAACAGGACAATGCCCGCCCTCATACTGCTCGGATTGTTAAATCCTTCTTTGCAGCGCAGCAGGTACAGCTTCTTCCTTGGCCTGCGTGTTCCCCGGATATGTCGCCAATTGAACATGTGTGGGATGTCATTGGTCGGCGTCTTGCTCGTGATCCTCGTCCTGTTGCGTCTGCAGACGAACTTTGGGTACGCGTACAAACGATATGGAATGCTCTTCCTCAGTCAGACATTCAAACTTTGTTTGACTCCATGCCACGTCGTGTAGCAGCACTTATTGCGGCGCGTGGTGGCCACACAAAATACTGATTCTGATCTCTTGTTCTTGTTTGTTTGCTTTGAACATTTAATCATTTATTTGTACCACTACCACTCAACTGTGTGTTAAATTGCATTCAATTATGACGATTCCTTCTTGGTGTTGCAATTTTCACAAACGTGAGTGTATATTGTCATATATTGTATAACAAACATTGGTATTGTAAGAATCCACAATACGTCTGTCTTCCAACATCAGCCCCTGTTTGGCATTGTTGTTTTTCTGGACAGTTGTGGGATACGAACGATACCCGAATAGCCAATGAAAGCCGCCCGTGTGTCCGGACACTGCTCTCACCTGTCACTTGTATACCGTATACTAGGATTAAACGCATTATTAGTCCAAAGGGATTTAGTCCCGTAGGACTATTACTTTCGTTTTGCGATTTTGCGTCGGAAACACAAAAACGGCGTATCACTTTTCCAATTGTTGCCACTAAACCAATTGTTGCCTCTAATTGTTGCACGGGAAAATAAAAAGGAATTGTAATTACAGTTCTAAATAAATAGCCAAATAAATGTGAAATTCGTAACAATATTCTCTAAAACTTTAACGAATTTTTCATTAACGAACTCAAAGATTTCAAAGCCAGCAACACCAACGTTGTACAGAAAAGCATTTCTATCTCCAGCGCGTGAGAGCGTGTACCGAAATTTCTAAAGATAGACTCAATTTAAAATTATTTTGCGATAATGCTGTTGAACTGAATTTTATGGTTTAAGTGCGGAGAACATGGTATTTAACAAATAAAGGTAACACACAAAATGTTAAATAAACGTCCCTTTGGAAGCAATTTAAAATCTGAAACATTTCAGATTTTTTTTTGTGTTTTAATTTTTACTACATACATTTCTAAAATTTCGAGGCACACTTTAAGAATTTGGTGTCACACAAAAGTGCCACGGCACAGTGGTTGAGAATCACTGGCCTATATTTATCCGCGACAGTTTTGCCTAGCATTATGTTACAAAATACAGGGTGTTTATAAAGTCCGGGACCCATTTTGATTTTAATAACTCATAAAATAATAAAGATAGATTAAAATTAATAATATAAATGGTTAGATAGACTCAAAACGCTTAATTACCCTCGTCAATGAACTTCCACGTTCATTGACGAGGATTGATCACTTCGTCGCACGGAGTATATCAAATCGATATTCAATTTCACGCTAGGTACCGGCAAGCATGTAGGCATCCACAGAGGCTGTTGCGGTTGTCATTCTGGCTTTTAGGTCATCCATGTTCGACACTCTTCTCCTGTAAATCTTGTCCTTTACAAATCCCCAAAGGAAACGTTCCAGCGGTGTCATATCAAGTGATCTGGGTGACCAAGGATTTCGATCTCCTCGCCCAATCCATCTTCCTGTAAAATAGTCATTCAAAGAACTACGAACGATGGTACCCCAATGAGGTGGTGCACCATCTTGTTGCAAAAAGACATGTGGTTGAAGGTCTTCTAGTTGTGGAAATACGAAGTTTTCCAACATGTCTAAGTATACGACTGATGAGACAAAAGAAGGGCCCAATGACTCGGTCCTGCATTAGTCCACACTACACATTAACTTTGGGGAATCCCTTTGTGCCTCACTATATTCATGGGGGTTTTCAGATCCCCATATGCGCACATTATGGCGATTAACAGACGATATTTAAAAAAGTACAGATATTTAGACTGGAAAATGAAATTATCTGAAATTAACCACACGAGCGGACGATATTTAAAAAATTAAAGATATTCAAACCTGAAAAGGTATATATTTTCCTTAGTTTATTTATGTCTTCATTATTTTATGAGTTATTAAACATCAAAATGGGTCCGGGACTTTATAAACACCCTGTATTATGAAAATTCATGATGTTAACAGAAACTATGTCACTGAAATCGATTTAAAGCAAGAATAGGTATGATATGTGGTTGATACATCAATTCAAAATGTAGCTGAGATTTTTACATCAATTAAAAAAAGACCTTTTTTGCACTTCCTCTAACACGATTTCTTTTTCTTTCAGAACTTTAGCATATTTCGAGAACAACCTCAGAGGACGCATCCATCGCCGCCCATTCTCTCTTCATCCTGTCCCACAACGTCCGGCATGCCTCCGGTTAGGCCGAGTGCTGTAACGCACTCATCGGCATGTCAGGATCACGTTTATGTCCGGCTTTCGCTACCCGATGTTCACGTAGAGGATGAAAAGGTATCCTCTTCACAGTCCAGCTACTCATTACCCGCTGTCCGGAAAAGGTGAGACCATTTTTCACTTTTTTACCTTTTAATTATTTGGTAAAATTAAACCGGTGAAATTACTTACGAAGATCTCGTAAAGTTTTATTGAATTAATCATGAAACATCATTATGGCTTTTCTGTACTTCTATGTTCATTAATTTCCACCAGAACACAAATTACATTAAAGTATAAATTAAACATCAAGTTTCAAAATTTATCAAAAGCATTTAGAGACTTAAATTAGCTATCATTCCCCTTTGAATTGTACTATTTGTAATTATCTTTCAGTTTTAAGTTAGGCTTTCTGTTTTTAGGAAATATGTTTACTTTACTATGTGTTCAAGAAACTGTTGCCTACGCAGAAATTAGCGCCATTTTGTTCCTGCTAGTTTTCAGTTTGTGTAACCAGAAGAGCGATGTGCTAATAAATATATTAATCGTTCACTTTGGTTGTGATATATCTAGAAATTATAGGGTATGAAAAGTAGTTCCACAATCTTTTATGGTTAAACCCCTGAGTAGTGAGTTGACTCATTACCGTATAATTCTTGTTTTAATTCAATGGAAAGATTGGTTTTGATCAGAAAAAGAATTTCAGGCCTCTCATTTCGTATATGAATGCAAAGCCCATAAGACATTAACAGACCGGATTTTAATATATCTTTTCTTATAGTACGTCAGCGAGGCTGCTACATTTACAGTTCTCTAATTTAGACCTGAACACTGAAGAAAATAGTTTCTTGACGTATAACCTCAAAAGGCTTGTTTTAGTAAGGAACTACCTAGAAATGTTGTTAGAATTTGATCTAAAACAATATATCTTCAATTTGCGGAATGGGATAAAATCGTGTCATTCGGCTAGAAACTAAAGTCAGTATATCCATACATTCATAAAGTAAAAAAATCGAAACCTTCAGGAAAAATCAAAAGTTGAGTAAACAAACCGGTATTCTAAATGTTTTCTCTTTCAGCATGCGATCCTTGTAAGTCGGTACATTCTGTGACGTGTTCATGCACCTGCTTGATTCCTTTGTAGGACTTTTCTTTTGAAATAACATTTAAGTCTTTGGTTGCTGATTTCTGGTTTACTCTGATGTTATTCAAACAATGTTCTTTGAAGTAAGACTTCTGTTCAAGAAATGGGAGGTGATTCACAGGTTCCAATTCCAATCAATAAGAAGATGGCTAAGAAATGTGGTACTTTTTATTGCTAAGAGAGCTTGATAAAATTGCAAATGCGTGATGGCACATTACCGTGCAGCATAAACTAGTTATTTGCCTAAGCGTTTTCAGGCTTAGCATCCTTACTTCTCTTCAGAAATCCGCCCATTACATTTTTACAGATCATAGAGATCACTTTCTGGTTTCAAGAACAAATTCTTTTTGAGTTGTTTCTTTCCTATAAAAAATGCTCACTAATATGATATTTAATCGATGTCTGTCAAAAACATGAGTTGCCAAAGTAAACCATCTGCAATCCTATTAAATTATTATCGTTTTGTTCAGGATCTTAATAAAATAGATTAATCTTTAGTCACACAAAAACGCGAAGTATTCCCACTTCCAAAATTCTATCTTTATTCGTTGCTCAGTTTTGTTTCCTTGGCAGCAGATATTCACTTGATCAAAGGAACGACTAACTGCATAGAAAATTCTGTTTATGAGCAGACAATATTTTAAAATATGAAAGATTTCAGATTTTAAATTACGTCCAAAGGGGCGTTTTTTAACGTTTTGTGCGTTACCTTTATTTATCAAATACCATGTTCTTCGCAAGTAAACTATAAAATTCAGGTCAAGAGCAATATCGCAAAATAATTTTAAAATGAGCATATCTTTAGAATTTCGAATACACATTCTCTCACGCTCGAGGTACAAAATGTTTTTTTCCCGTACAGGATTGTCATTGGTTGCTTTGAAATCGCTTATTCGGGTGGAAACGTATGTTATTCTAAATTTAAGGGCTCTAGGTACCGTTGTTTTATCGCATTTGGAGAAATATACATACATTTATGCAGATTCTTCATTATTTAATTTCTTTAAACATAATACAGGGCAACAGCATTTGGTGGCAACAATCTGAAAAGTGAATCGGACATTTCTATTGAATCAACGCAAAATCTCAAAAAGAAAACAATAATCCTTCAGGCACAAAGCCCCTTTGGACTAAAAATCAAGTTGATATTTTATAGCAATAAATGCTTTCAATTATCATTTACCAGTCTCGCTGGGAATTGGTCTTAAGGATTGTAGACGCGCTGTGCATCAAACACACATGGTCATGGGCTTCACCTTATAACCTCAAACACAACCTGTTGGGTTTTTAAAAATTAATGGTATGCTAAATGTCTAGCACTATCTCTAAATCAGCTCTGATGAAACAGAAACGTTTTTTCAGATTAGGTTTCTCCTGGCAAGCTTTGAATGCACTTGATTGAACGCTAAAAGGGTTATTTGCTGTTTGTTTAATTCTAGTGAGTTTTCAATAAAGAACATTTCATATCCCATCGAATGATGTACAGGTTGTACCAAAGTAATATACTGTTTTCAGTTCGACCATTCCTACTATATGACACATTTTGAGTCTACTGGAATTAGTTCGAGTACCGCTACCATGACAAAGTTGTTAGAAGCACTTAAAGTTCGAAATTCATTTCTGCAGCCGTATGCATTTTTACATTGATCCTGTTCATTTCTATTATTCATTTATATTTTAAAAACGTAAAATAAGATACTAAATTGTTTGGTAGATAGATGCTGCTCACAAATGCAAGAATAAATCATTACTCATGATTTGAAAATGAAGTTTTGGTGTGATTGTTGTAGAATCTGATCATCGTCGTTGTTGAGAGAAAAAGAAGATTTTTAGGTTTTGTTTCCGCAAATGAAAGAGTTAAAAGTATAAAATAGTCCAAAATGCTGAAATGATTGAACAGCTAAAGTAGTTATCTTGCGAACTCAATGATAACATTGGCCTTCCTGGAAAGAATAATGGAATGCCTTCTGCAGATTTCCTGAAGGAACTCCATTTGAGGTATTTGATAGGGTTGGGTAAGGAATTAAAGACGTTCCGTCCATCTAAGGTTATGGTGCACTGCTTGAAAGATCGGCCTTTTACGTTAAAGTTCCCGTGTTCCACTTTAAGTGAAGATACAACCCGTTTACAAGTTCGCAATCAATATTGTTTTCTTTTGCCTATATTTAGTGTTCGATTTGAATTGATGAATAATGATTCTTCATTACTTCGATTTGCCAGCTAAATGTGGTTCTCTGTTCCCTTACTCGGCTTTAGGACTAAAAATGAATATAATGAATTGAAAGCATTCTTTCCACATGCTTTTGTTGTACACCAGTTCGCAATTCGGTCAGGCACACCAAAGTTATAGTCCTCAGCTGTACGTAAAAAGGTACAGAAAAAATTGTGTTCGACACAGATCGAATAAAGAGTACGTTTTCAAATGGTTCTCGCACTGGTTTTGTTTTTTAAATGGGCAAACTTAATTCGGGGTAAAGCTGAGAAAACTTAAATAATTGTACATAAATATTTCAGAGCGAAGATAAGTTTTTCTTTTGTGAGATTTCTTTGAATTTGGAGTGTTTCATGAAAAGTAGCCGATCGACGAGAAGACTTAATATACTAAAAGCATTTCTTTCCCAAAAGGTCTTGAAGTAAGCAAATGGAATACGGAAAACTCTTACGAAAAATGGAGGAATATTGGTAAAGATGAGCTTGTTATTTATCAATCAACTAATCATGAAGATACAAGAAATGATCTAAGAAAATAAGAAGAAAAATGATAATCGTAGAGAATATGTAGATAAAAACCGGGAAATGGCAGAAATAATTTAGATTATCTAGATAATAAAATATTCAGCCAGAGGTCTGGAAAATAAGTGTTTCAAAGCTGAACAGAAAATTAGGTCTATTTAGTTTTCTTTCAAGTACAATTTAATACCTCAAAGACCAATCCCGAGATAAAATGATTATGTTTCTTTACGTCTGCTCTGTCTCTGATAACGTGCCTGCACCTGCTAGTAATTGAAACTCTGATAAGAATCCTGAAAATAATAATTGTTTGTGAAGGTTTTGGTTACCCTGATGAACTGCTTACGTAATCTGAGATGTAGGTGTAATATATTACCTATCTTTTTTATTCAAGATTTGTATTCAAGTACTGTTCATGGAAAATGAATGTCCTTATTCTGGTTTCAAGCTTTATATCATAGCAACATGTATGTGGAATCAATTAGTAGCTGTAAAGGTAAGCCACTTATTTACTGGTAAATAGAAGGTTATGTAATGGTTTGTTTCTATGTTTGCTATTTTCCGCCATTGTCCAGCGTACAACTTGACTTTTAAATGCAAAAATACTTTTCTTGACATCCATCTTCGAAGCTTATCTATCCCTATTTTGTGGTTTAAGTTGTAATATTCATTAATGAGCATATATTAAGGAAAATAATGAATCATATAAATGTTGCCGAAGAACACAGTACGAAGTTTGTTGAGTTGCTTTTATAGTTAGCGGGTTTAAGACGTCTTAGAACTTGTGACAAGCAAAGAGGTTTTCTTTTCTCTGCAGAATTATTTTCTTTGTTAGTCAAATACATAAACGCTTGGCTGAAATTCATTTACTAATTTTAATCATTCTTTGTTCTCAAGCACTTCTTGTCTTCTGTTGAAACAGAAGCATGGTAAGTCCTTGGAAGCATTTTCTTTAGTGTATTCTTTCTGCTCATTCAAGACGCAAATTCTTGCTTTTCATTTCAATACCGATCCTTTTGCATATAAATGACAGATTATGTTTTTCATTTCGAAAATGCTTTGTTGTTTCAGATCTCCAGTTAACCGGGCCCGATCCATGGACGCTCGAGCGATGCCATGTCCCGTACCCCGACTCTCCATCTGCACCAGATGCGAGAGTCAGACAGGGGGCCCAGCGTCGCCTTCTTACCTCAGGACTCCATCTCCGGAAACAAGATCTCCGGATCCTGTCTTGAGGCCCGTCAGCCCCACCACAGGGGGAATCAGGCCCAGATCTCTCAGCCCCCTGCTCTCCCCGGCCTACTCGCAGAACTCGCAGAGCTCCAGGGACTCTAAGGATTCGGACTGCGGAGTGAGTCCCGGATCTGCCAGCCCACTCGGTGAGTGTCTTTGCATTCAATCAGTAAAGTAATCTCTGCATATCAAATTACCTCTTCTAATATTTATACTTGTTGATGCTGCACTTCCAAAAGGATGCTCTTGGATGCATTTAAAATTTTATCTGGGGATTAATGGAATTGTGACTTTATTATTTGTTTCTGAAGATGATACGAAATCTTCCTTGGAGTTATTTAAATTTTATTTGCTTGGCCTGGTGTCTTTCTAAATGAATATTTATGAAGCTTGTTGTGTGATAAAAAGAAAATCCTACAAATACTCTAAAAAGATAGTTTTTATCTTTTCTTTGTATTCTGTTTGAAATAATATATCAGGCACTCAAGTTTATTGTTTAGCATAACGTTTTTAAAGCTATCTAAGAAGCTTATCATACTCATAGTGGTATGTGAAATAATCTCTTTACAGCAAATTTCCTACCTTATTTAACATTGACGTGGCGTGTCTTTTCCTTTCTGATCATAAACTGCTAGTTGCTAATTTTTCAGCTAATTTCCTATCGGTATCAAAACTCTTGTTGCCATCCAGGATATGCTAAAATAGCAACTAAAACAATTTTTTATGTCACAGCCAATCCAGCAACAATAGTCAAATACTGAAATGTCTACTGCTATGTCCAGAAATTGAGAAGATTATGACAAAGCGTTTTTCGTCCAGCTGTTTCGATTTGTGGTAAAACCTACAGTAACTACTAAAGGAATCAGGAAGTTATAAGGATAATGTAATACATGAAGTCACGGATGAGAGATTAATATGAATATTTGTAAAAACTTCCAGCAGTTAGTTACTTTAGTTTGTAGTTCTTAAACTAGTAACTTTTAAATTCTAGTTTGTAAAACTTCTAACTAAAGTCGAATAGTCGCCATTCCATAAATATTTTCGTTTTTTTAAATAATAAAAGAGCTGAAGGAGTGTAATAGCCTTTGAAAATCAATGTTGCTAATATTTACGCGTTTGTAGCATCATTAAATATTATTAAATTATTTTTGGCATGTTTTGCATATTTGGAAATGACCGCATTCATCTTCCACATGACATTAGACTTTATAAAACTTTTGTCTGTTCTTTCCATAGTAAATAGAAACGAATTTTATAAAATTCCAAATGTTTGCTGTACATTGACACCAAATATCCAAATTAATTTCAGTTCTTCATTTATTAATTATTAATGTTGCAGTTAAAATAATAACAAATTTCAAAATAAAAAAGGTGTAGCCTTTTGTAATGATTTCACAAGAATTTTTTCAAATCATTTTTTAAAAAAGTTTAAAGTTACAGTATAAGATATTTCTCCAGCCTTCTTTGCATGCCTTCGTAGTGTAGTACTCAGCACGCGTAACCGAGAGGTCTGTGGTTTGAGTCCCAGCGAAGGCGCTGCTCATTTTTCATCCGTCCTGCTTTCAAATAAACTAATGTCTCTACAACGGATTCAATTATTAGCCTAAAATTTTGCAATGTATTAAAACTTGTTCAATTCCTTTATTACTTAAATGACGTGTACTAAGTTATTTTGATATGTAGATATCAATACAGTACTAAAAATTAAAAATACTTTTCATTAGTTTATCTTAATGTTTTTCAAGTTATAAAGAAATTCAAAACAGTAGTACTTCAAGAGCTAATATTTTAAAGTGAAAGAATCATTGAATTCAAATAGTAAGCACTTAATATTGGGTAAAAGAATTTATTTTACTATTTCGCTTTATATATTTTATTTTTATTTAAATCATGAATCTGACCTGAATCATAATTATTTTTAAGTATACAATTTTCCAAATATGCATTTTAGCTTCCAGCTGATTAAAAATTAATGTTCCTAATTTGGATTCTTCCCGTTAAACGTAACAATCTGTGTGTGTGAGTTACATGAGTAATATTCGAAACAAATCATTGAAAATTTTATCTTTCATTAAATAAGGATCTCAAACTAATTGCATATATATTAACGAAGAAACATTTTCTTATTACCTGTGAATCTATCCTTTATGTATTTGATGAATAATTTTCTAATTCAGTTTAAGAGCTTTGCATAAAATAAGTTTTCGAAACTCCCAGTTTATTAAGTGTATTCTAGGCAGCAACTGTTTCCGCCAATGGAAATCTAAAAGGTAAATAAAGATTAGAAAAAGCAATAAATTATAAATCATTATCAAAACGGAGAGGTAAAAAGTCACTTAATAAAACGTAATTAATTTTCGGATAAAAATAAATTAACTGAAAATTATTTATTTGTTTTAGTTCAATATTTTTTTTTATTCTGGGCAATAAAAGAAGATATCTGAAACCAAAAGAATAAAAAAATGGAATTTAAAATAAATATTAAATGTGTAAACAAATTTAAAGCTATGCCGATAGCATAATAAAATCTGTAAGCCTTCTTAGTCGCCTGCTTTTCGGTACCACTCCGTAAAACTAAAAATGTCAGCAGAGAAGAGAAGTCAGCCCAATTCCTTTTGAAATGGCAGAGTTTACGAAAGAGGCATTGTTGCAAGTTCCATTATTTAGCACCTTAAACCCCTCAAATAGTCGATATATATGGCATAAACCGGCATACAGTTTACACCTCCGCAGCAGAGAGGCTTGAAACTTTTCAACCGATACAGACGAGTCGTCTTAAAGCTTGTTCATATATGTAATCATGTAAATAATTCCACATCAAAGTTCGTTCAAGTACATTCATCTCTTTCATGGGTTAATTAATTAGGAACTATAGATTACCACCCAGACATAACCTGAATATCCAGTCAGGAAATCAGCGCAACGAAGCTGAAAGACAAGGTAGGCCTTTTTAAGTTGTCTATCCTTCGTTGAAACTGAAACTGCTCAGAGCATTATCTTTATTTCTCCGAGCCTAGAAAAATGTAGGCTTGGATTTTCCTCAACTGAACCCAATTGCGAGTACAGGCGTTGCGCACGAGTAAATAACATTTGACTTTTTCTCTGTAGACTGCGAAAAAACATGGGACAGTTCTATATCTCCCGCTCTACTGAGCCGATTGAGGAAATACAACTCGTGTTTTTCACGTCTCAAAAGCGCGACTTCGGATAGCATTAGATTTATACATAGCACTGTAATACAAGTATTTTGACACAAAATCGGACTTTTTCGGAAATGATATGCCAATATTTTTCCATACTTCCATTCTACGACTCAAATTCTACCAAACTGCCAAGTTTTCTTCCTTGAATTTCCATGAATTCGAAATTTGGGCTTAATCCAAATATAATTCGTATATTTCCTATGATTTATTTTTTAAAATTTTTTTTTTAAATAATTTTTATAAATTTTTCGAAAACACTTTTTTATTATAACCTATAAAATTTTTAACATCATCTTAAAGTATATGTATTTCTAGGCACACTTGCAAAAAATTCGAGTTTTTTATTAAAAATTTCATAATATATACGTGAATTTTACCCATTAGCGTGTTTTGAAATTTGGTGTATTCGTCAGAAGCGATAATAACGCCGAATGTGGTTTATGCACTTTGTTAAAATTGTTTTAAAGTAATAAACGTGACCATTTTTGTGCTCGTATGCAATAAAAAAGGAAAGGAAAATAGGTTGCTATAAATTAAGAAGTTCGCCAGGTGAATTATTCTTGGTGCAAACTGAAAAATTGCACCAATATACATTTTGAAATTTTTCCCTAAATTTCGCACCACATTTTACAAACTTTAATATTGAGGCAAAATTTGAGACATGGAATCGAAATATGGAAAACCATTGGCATGTGCTTTCAGAAAAAGTCCGATTTTGTGTCAAAATACCTATATTAAAGCAATGCTACATAGAAATCTAATATATATCCTAAGTCGCGCTTTTAGAGACATGAAAAACGCAATTTCAATTTCGTAAATCGGCCCAGTAGAATGGAAGATATAGAAGTGTCCCCCCCCTTTTTTTAAAAAAAAGGCCAAAGGGGCTTTGTTCCTGAAGGACTATTGTTTTCGTTTTGCGATTTTGCGTAGGAAACATTAAATGTCGGTTCACTTTACAAACTGTTGCCACCAAATATTGCAGACCTATATTGCATTTAAATAAGAAATTAAATAATGAAGAATGTGCATAAATGTATGTATGTTTCTTGCGTTGCGATAAAATGACGGTGCCTAGAGCCATCGAATTTTGAATGACGTAATCCTACTGCGAATATGGGCATCTGGAAGCCCAAATTTGAAATTTGGAATTTGGTTTATTATCGATTTCATATTTTGTAAAGCTTTACCGAATTTTTGATTAACAAACTCAAGGATTTCAAAGCGAGCAATGGCAACGTTGTATAGAAGTTTTTATCTCCAGCGAGTGAGACTGTGTATAGGAAATTGTAAAGATATGCTCAGTTTAATAATTATTTTCCAATATTGTTCTTTAACTGAATTTTATGGTTTAAGTGCGAAGAGCATGATATTTAATAAATAAATATAACACACAAAATGTTATAAAAACGCCCCTTTGGAAGTAATTTAAAATTGAAACATTTCAGATTTTCTTTCTCTCTCTCTTTTTTTTCTCCCCGCAGTGTACATGCAGAACGTGTCAAATTGTAACCTGCACTCATTTCATAACGTATGAATTAAATGAATAACAGTCAATCTTTCCTTATATCGCGTAATGCTTTCTCTACTCAAAAATTGTTTTTTATTTTTCATATCCCGATTTCGCTTTTCTGAGTATCTTGTTCGGGCAACGAGTGTGTTGACCATTCTAGTTTTTCACCCTATTACTTCCTGGCATGCTTCTTTTTCGACAATAAATCTTCATTATAGTCTTTTTCTGATGGCATAATCTAAAGTTTCGGCATCTTTGTTTAGTCGCCGCAATATTGCATTAGTAAGAATATTTATTCACTACTCCATTATTTCTCGTAGAACGATATTTCGAAATATCTGGATTGATCCGAAACTCTATTTACTTTAAATCCTCAAATATTCCAAAAGTAAAATGCCAGAGGCTTGAATGCCTGTTTTATTGGTCAAGTATAAAATCGATCTTAAGCACACCATGCTAAAAACCGGCAAGATATTTCAAGAGATGTGCTCTGTTTGAGACGTATATCACAGTCTTCATGGCAAGTAACTTTAACATTACTTTACAGTAAACATTCATATGAAGAACCATATTATTCAGAAACAGCGAATGCTTCATGAAATAGCTTAGATAATTAGCATTTTTGGGGCAGAAACAAAGCCTGGGAGCATATTTTAATAATATTAATTTCTTGTTATTCGCAACACACTAATTCTCTGTGCCGTGAGAACGTGAACGCATTGTTCTTTCAATGAGTTGTTGTTGTTTACAAGATTTGTTTCAAATAAAGATAGCAGATGCTTATAGGAATTATATCACATCCGCCATAGATCTCATCTTAAGATCTGGTAGAGTCATTACGTTTTTTTATGCTGAAGACTTGAGGAATATGCAGTGCTCTCGCTGGGATTCGCACTCCGGAACTCCCGAATGCGTGCTGAGTGTGCCTCCAGTTACATCACGAAGGCATGCGGAAAGGAACGTTAAAGTACCTTATTAACTGGCCCTTTTAAGGAGCGACTGGGATGGTCCAGTCGCCAAATCCTGGTGGTGACGGATTATCGTCCACCAGCTTTTAGTCCGGGCACCACTTGTAGTGTCATTAGGTTTTTTAAACAGGAGACATAAAAAATGTGGAGTGCCCCGCTGGAATCAAACCCTGAACCCATCGAATACGCTTCAAGTGCGCTTCTGCCCCCACCTGGACTCGAACGCTGGACTTTTCGAATACTCATCTAGTATGCTTCCAATTACACTAAAAACGCATACGGAAAGGAGAGAAAAAGTACCTTTTAATTTATATTACTAATATGTGCATTAAACAGAGTCTAGCTAGAAAAGTATCCACAGGGAAGGCTTGTCTTGAGTATCTTGTATATCGAAAAACAATCTCCACATGAGATCGTTCGCGCACGCTTCGAACCGAACTGCTCAGACATTTCAATATTCTAGATTCTATTCCCAATTTTTAGCGTTTTAAGGTTTTTGTCTTGAAACAATGTCATATACAGGTTTCAGATCCACTGAACTTTTGCTCAGGTTTTAATGTAATGTAATGTAATATACGAACGTGCTGCAAGCCCTCTTGGTCATCTGTTGTCCGAAATATCTTTTATTTTCTGTCTGAGAACATTATATGAGATCCCCACTTGTCAAAATCCACCCTGTTCTTTTATTACTAGTCTTTAATGTGTTCCTTTAAAGAAATAATTTTTTTTCAGAAACTGTAAGGTTAGCCGAGCTCTTAATTACTTAACTTAAAATTGTTCTATGAGAGGCAAAGACTTACACTTCGGTTTGGATATGAACTCAGTAACCTTTCTGGAATATGTTTTAAAAACTGTACAACCGAGCTACTGAAGTAGTATATGTGTGAAGACATTAGGTTATTTCAGAAGCAGGAGACATGAAAAATAAGCAAAGCCTTCACCTGGAATCGAACCAAGGACCTCTCAGTTACGCGTGCTGACCACTACACCACGAGAGCATGCGAAGAAGGCGGGAGAAATCTAAAGAGAAGCTGGGGTTTTGAGGACACAGTCGCCAAATCCCGGTGGTGGAGAGTCATCATCCCCCAACTTTTTTAGCTCGAACGCCTGTTGTAGAGACATTAGGTTATTTCAGAAGAAGGAGAAATGAAAAATAAGCAACGCCTTCGGCGGGAATCGAACCACGGACCTCTCGGTTACGCATCGAGCGTGCTGAGCTCTACACCATGAAGCCATGTGAAGAAGGCGGGAGAAATACCTTGTATATGTACAGCCTTCCTTTCGGTGTCGATTGTAATGATCTAGCTGGAATGCCTCTTACAATTGGATATGGAACGTATTATAATTAACAACAATAAAGGAAAGTTAAACCACGATCCTGCTTCATCGAGTCCCATAAGAATTGACCGACTGGTCTTCGAGGTCACGATCCCCTGTTGTAGAGCGCAGGTATTCCTTATACTACTGAAACCAAGAAGCATCTTAATTTAATTAAATATTTACATCTTTAAATGTTTTCTTTTTCGTTAAACCTTTTATCACATAACATAATTCTCTTAGAAATGGGGCACATGATTACTAATTTAGAAATTAACTATGTTATCACACATAAAAATGCAGTATTGTTTTTGCAAATGTAAAAATCTTGAAACGCAAACATTGCAGCAACGTTAGGGAATATGCTGTTAAATGAAGTCATGATTTGAGTTGGATATATATATATTACTTTTATAGATGTCAAGTTGGAGTAAGCATACAAATAATTCTCGGTTAAAACTTAAGTTATAACTTCGTTTTAAATAAGAATCATAATAAATGAGAATGACATGAACCTGATGCAAATTAAATAAATATCCCTACTAAAGAATTTATAAAGGTTTCAATTCCGATTTTAAAATGGATATTAAAAATAAAATAATAATTTATTTAAAATTCTATTAAACCGTATTTCCTATTCTAATTAGTAGTCGAGTCAGACAGCTTCGTACCGATTTCTTTAGAAATAACTCTGAAAGGAGAAGGAACAGGAAACAACTTCAAGTCTATGACTATTTCAGCAGTGATTCTGATGAATAACTTATTCGACAGAGAGCCACGTAATTTAATGAAAGCTACTTGAAGAGCTACTTGAAAAATGTTTCCCACGTAAAAGAAGGACGTTTAGTACTTTTTAATTTATTATTCTTCGGAGTAAAACAGTGTGATTACAAAATTTATTCTCTCGGAGCTAATTTAATATTGAAGCAAAATATTATGTATTCCTTATTGTAACTTTTTCTTCCCGAGTAATATAAGAGAAACTGACATAATCATCCATTGAAGAGACTATAATAACGTCCGTGGTTAATTTGAAATCAGAGTTCATTCGAGGATAATTAAAAGAACACCAGAAATAGGACGAACATATATTATAATTTAATATCAAATTACAACTTGCCTGCACCTTCAAGCAGTTTAATGTGCAAAATTAGTTTGTTTTGTTATGTGAATTAAATCAGTGTTCAAAATTTAAAACAACAATCTAAATAACGGGAAAATAAACACTGTTAAAATTGAATAAATTCAATTATAAAGGACACCACAGAACAAAATTTACAACACAATTTTAAAAATTTATTGATCTCAAAAACGACAGTGAGAATTGTGTGCCTTTCTTTGTGTAATGGATATATAATCTGAATTACAGCAATTCGGTTATGTACTGTTGTGAATAAGAGCAACATTTTTCATTTCCATTTTACTTTTCCTACACAGAACTTCGTTTTACGCTAAGGTTGTGTGACGCACTTTTTTCATCATTCCGAAAAAAACGAACATTTTAGACCGTACCTAATTTATTCGCGATACGATTAATCCCTGCCCGAATTGAAATGAAAATATTTATTTAATTTTTTTCTTGCAGTAATAATATAAGTTAATTCTCCCGCTTTCTTAGCCTGCCTTCTTGGTGTAGTGGTCAGCACGCTCGACGTGTATTCGAGATGTCAGTGGTTCGAGTCCCGGCGAGGACACTGCACAGTTTCATGTCTCCTGCTTTCAAAAAAATACCTAATGTCTCTACAGTGGCGCCCGAACGAGAAAGGTCATGGATGATGATTCTCCACTACGAGGAATTTTCGATAGGGTCCCCTAATCTCCAGCCTCCAGTTAAAAGGGGGAGTATATAAGGTTTTTCTCCTGCCTTCTTAGCATGCCTTCAGAGTGTAGTGGTCAGCAAGTTGGGGGCGTATTTGAGAGGTTCGTGGTTCGAGTCCCAGCGTGGGCAATGCAGATTGTTTCAGTTTGCTGACATCAAAAATTCCTAATATCTCTACAATAAAATAGAAATTTTTTATAATAGTGTACTAGACAGGTATGTGTTAAAGAAAATAAAGGAATTGCTTGTAAACTAAGGAGCAAAAGCTGGCAAAATTATCTATCACTTATCACTAACCACGAAAATGTGATTTTAAATGTTTTATCTTATCTGAACCCATCCTACTTTAAGAACCATTCTAAATTCTGAACCATGATCATTCCTCTCCCTTAATCACAGAAATACAGCGACCCGTATTTGACAATATTTGTGAGTGCTCTAGCTCTATCTCTTGGCTCTATCTTATTTGCTTACTTGCGCTCTATCTTACTTTGGTAAAAGCACATGTCTGGCTCGAGGAAAATGAAACAGCAGTTATGCTTATCAAGGAAGAAGCCAGCAACATCGATGCAGCAGAGCTTAACTTTCTAGCGATATCATCCCATCTAAAGTACGCTCCGCTGGACAAGGCGATCCAAAAATGACAATTAGAATGGGACCCAAGTGACACAAGAAAACAAAAGTATGGTTTTATACCGAAAGCTTCACCAACAGGTCAAATTACCATCTGCAGTTAACCGGTTATATTTCTTGCCATGGTCCGTTTCCGACTATGGTGTTAATATCTCAGACACAGATGTTTGCGACTGCGTGAACGAAGGCTCGCTTTGCTTTCCACTGCTTCCTAACGGCGACAAATCATATACTTTAACTTATCAACAGCGTGATGCATATGAGAGGTTTATTATTCCCGAACAGAAAGGCAATTAATAAAAATCTTCAAAACCATTAACTTCATAACGGCAATCGGACAAAATATCTGTCGACTGCACTAGTCAAATCATTGACACTCAGTCACTGGGCTATCTTCTTTCCAGCATGTGCACATTTAATGTAACAAAAATTATATATGTAATTTTAGTTTTACTTTTAGTTTTAGTAAAATTTTAATATTTATTTTAAATTAAGTAGTGCTATTTTATGTATTATGCTGTACAATTGCATTTTTAGCTAGTAAACACGCTAAAATTCTATAAGATTTATTCTATAATTCTATAATTTTTGTTATGTAATAGGGAGAAAAATAGATGTAATATATCATTTATGTACTCGCACCCTTGTTTGGTCACCTCAGGATTATTCTTAGTCAAAGAGACTTTGTCCATTAAGGACTATTGTTTTCGTTTTGCGATTTTGCGTTGATTGACTATAAATGGCTCTATCAATTTTCAAATTGTTGTCACCAAATGTTATCACCCTGTATTATAATTAAAGAAATTAAATGATGAAGAATCTGCATAAATGTATATATATATTTCTCCAACTGCGATAAATAACGGTACCTAGAGCCATCCCATTTTGAATAACCTAAGTTTCCACCCGAATATGCGCATTTAGAAGCCCAACTTTGGAATTCGGAATTTCTTTTATTACCTATTTCATATTTTGTAAAACTTTTTCGAATTTTTGATGAACAAACTCAACTGTTTAAAAGAGAGCAATAGCAACACTCTACGGGACAGGAAAAAACCTTTCTATCTCCAGCGCATGGAACTGTGTATCGGAAATTCTAAAGATATGCTTATTTTCAAATTATTTTGTGATATTGCTGTTGAACTGAATTTTACGGTTTAAGGGCAAAGAGCGTGATATTTAATAAATAAAGGTGACAGGCAATAACATTAAAAAACCGCCCCTTTGAACGCAATTTAGAATCTGAAACCTTTCAGATTTTTTGTTGTTGTTGTTCTTCTTGTTGTTGTTTTAATAAACTTCTAATAGAAGGCGGAAGACAATTCCTGTTAACCTCTGGTAGTCTCCATGACGCTTAGCTCTCCGTCACCTATCTTACTTTAAGAGATGCCTACTACTCTATGTGTTTTAGTAGTGATTTATCTGAATATTATAATATGAAAAAAAATGACAGAATTAAAAAGCACTTTTTTCTGGTCAGCTATTGACCCGGTTACGGGCAAAAAATATCACAGATTAAATTACGTGAAGGGAAAATGTGTCCGTTAAAACGTCATAGAAAAGAAAGCAGGGAAATAACATAACGTTACAAAACAATTGCGGTAGGAAATAAAGCGATAAAGAACTTCGCACTTTCAAAACATCGTTGCATTAAAAATCGTGATCAAATGTGATGCAGTTACTAATCACTACAAGAGCAATTAATAATAATAATTAATTACAATAATAGTTAATAATCATGGCAATTCATAAAATACGCAATTTATGAATTCGAAATTCCACCTTCTAAAGTAATTTATATGCTCCCACTGTCATCATTGAATATTAATCGATTTCTAAGTCTGCATTTTAGATTAATTTTCCTTTCGAAATTATCCTCTAATTTCTTTTCACTCATATATTAATTTTTCTTACATGTTAGAAGCTTAAATATACCCTTTTTGCATTCTTATGCAACAGCGACTATGCGTTTACAGCTTTTAAAATCTCAAAACATATGTATGTAATGTTATTGCAACACGATGATTGGCAGAAGCTTTTTTTTGTCAAGGTTTTTCTTTTTTTTCGATGATGTTTTAAAACTGCGAAGTTTTTGCAACGCTTTATTTCCTACCATAACTCTTTGGAGCTGTGATGTTTTCGCTTTACGTTCTTTTCTACCATAATACAGGGTGTTTATAAAGTCCCGGACACATTTTGATGTTTAATAACTCATAAAATAATAAAGATAGATTAAAATTGATAACATAAATGGTTAGATAGACTCAAAAACTTGCATGACATTTGTCAATGAACTTCCACGTGTGCCCCCTTCGTCGCGCGGAGAATATCAAGTCGACATTCAATTTCCCGCCAGGTACCGGCAAGCATGTCGGCATCCACAGAGGCTATTGCGGTTGTCATTCTGGCTTTTAGGTCATCCATGTTCGACACTCTCCTCCTGTAAACGTTGTCCTTTATAAATCCCCAAGGGAAAACGTCCAGCGGCGTTATATCAGGTGATTTAGGTGGCCAAGGAATTGGACCTCTTCGCCCAATCCATCTTCTTGTAAAATGGTCATTCAAAGAACTACGAACGATGGTACACAAATGAGGTGGTGCACCACTTTGTTGCAAAACGACATGTGGCTGAACCTCTTCTAGTTGTGGAAATACGGTTTTCCAACATGTCTAAGTAGACGACTGATGAGACCGTCTTTTCTGTAAAAAAGAAAGACCCAATGACTCGGTCGTGCATTAGTCCACACCACACATTTAACCTTTGGGGAATCTCTTCGTGCCTCACGGTATTCATGGGGGTTTTCAGATCCCCATATGCGCACATTATGGCGATTAACAATGAACAATATTTAGAAAAGTACAGATATTTAGATTGGAAAATGAAATTATCTGAAATTCAACACACGCGCAGACGATATTTACAAAAGTAAAGATATTCAAACCTGAAAAGGAAAATATATAAGTTATTCCATCAGTAAATGCCATAAGTTTGTTTATATCTTCATTATTTTATGAGTTATTAAACATCAAAATGGGTCCGGAACTTTATAAAAACCCTGTATTGCCTACGATTAATATTTTCACCTTAATTATTATTGCGCGCTATGTTTTCGACGATCACTAATTAAACCCCCTTCGCTGACTTGTTACTGACATTACTAATCGCAAAATTTTATTTAAAACAAGTTTAAGCTCTTTTATTTCAAAGATTCATAATAGAATCTGCTATAAATTGCAATGATCCGTTAAGATGGTTTTTATGAATTACTATACTCAAAAATTTCTGCTAAGTTTTAAATCTTTGTTTTGAATTTCAGGATCCATTCAGCCAGACTTGTATAAGAAAAAGGATATGGTCTTCTTCCACCAATCAACGGACAGCCAAGATGGCACTAAATATGGCCGTCTCCATTTCCGCCTTAAATACGATTTCGACAGATCGGATTTGGTTGTCCACGTGATAGAAGGTATTATTGTTTTTATACTTATATAGCGTTATGCGTTAAAATTCGTTATTCCCAGCGTCTATGTAATTATTTATCCAAACAACGCGGTTCAAACAACGAACTTTAGAATTCCTAGATGCACTTGCGAACCATTTCCTTTACAAAAATCCTCACAGGGAATGATGATAATTCTATACATATCATAAAAAAATTCTAATATGTACACCACATGACTTCTTAGTACGAAATATTAAATTATGCTTTGTAGAGACATTAGGTTATTTCGAAGCAGGAGACATGAAAAATAAGCAAAGGCCTCACCGGGACTCGAACCAAAAAAACTCTCGAATACGCGCCGAGTGTGCTGATCACTACACCACGAAGGCGTGCTGAGAAGGCGGCAGAAATGCCTTACATACTCCCCATTTTAAAGGGCGACTGGGAGTTAGGGGGCCCCAATCGCCAAATCTTGGTGGTGGAAAATCATCCGCCACCACCTTTTTCAGTTCAGGCTCCACTGTAGAGTCATTAGATTATTTAGAACCCGGAGAGATGAAAAATGAGTAATGCCCTGGCCGAGACTCGAACCACGGACCGCTCGAAACAAGCCGAGTGTGCTGACCACTAAACCAAAAAGGCATGCTAAGAAGGCGGGAGAAATACCCTATAACATATTTTTTCTTGTATTTCATTTAAACTTATTATCTCGAATTTCATTACAGATATTTTTCTCAATTAATTTAGTTCTCACTTCACGGCAAGGCAAAAAATACATAAAAACTCAAAATATCTTCATTAAAAATTGAAACATTTAAAAAACCATAAAACAAATATACTTAAACAATTTTAAAATTTTTACAATTAAAATCACAGTTTCTACGCAAGAGCAAGCAATACGGCCAGCAACAAAAAAGCAGATTTTTCGGTGAGTAAAACTAAACGTTTCATTTTGGTCCCACTCGGCAAAAAGACACTGAATGTGCAGAAAGACCTAAATCAATATTCCGCTAAGTTTAAAATGTAAACAAATATGGCTACTATGGTAAAATATTAGGCTTAGCCGCACTTAAACGACTTTTAAATTGTTGATAATTCTATAGCTATTGCATGCAGATTAACTAAAGGCATGAAAATCTTAACCAGAAGCTACGAACATTAAGTCCATCATTTGTAAAGCAAAAAGTGCACGGTTAACCATCATATAAGAAACTGAAATCACCGAGTCGAGTAACATAGTGGATATATATATACATAAGTCTTATATACAAAATTTCAACTTCTGAGGCTAATCATTTTTGAGTTATGCGAGATACAATCATACGTACATATGCACAGACGCCACGAAAAAAATCTCTTCTGAATCCATTTTAAATCAGTTTTATAATTCGTTTGGGAAAAAAGAGTCCTTTATTATGTCGTTACGTACAGATGTCACACACGCACTTCGTTTAATTGAATTCGATAGCTGCCAAAATGGATATTTTCGTTGAAATATGAAACCCGGAATTTTTCGTGATTACAATATTTCCTTCATTTCGTACAAGGAATTAAAAAGGATATCGTCCTTTTTTGTGTGCAAAAGACAAAACTTATCTATCAGACAAAAATAGATGGTTCTACTAAACATTGGTTTTAAATTTGCACAAAAAGAGATTGATCTATAAATGTTTCTAATTTGTAAATGAACATTGGTTTTTCGCGATAAATTCTGTTTTGATACTCTAATGAGTTCATAGAAAGGATATGAAAGAAAAGCAAACGTTTTTACTTTCATCGAGATGGTAAACGGTGTCCGCCGATAACATCGCAGCAAAACATAGCGGACGAAAACGTCGCGTAGAAAACATCGCGTAGAAAACATCGCAAGGCGAAAATGTTGTGTTATAAAATATCGTCGTCGAAAGTAAAGCGGTTCAAAAATTTCGCAGTTTACAAACATCGTCGTCGAAAATATCGTGCTAAAAAATAAAGTACCTATAAATCATCGCATGACGATAACATAGCAGACATGCATTTTTCAGGCTTTAATAATTGTAAAATTTAATGATTGTTTAATAATTGTAAAAACTGGCATAATGATTTCTGAGCGCAAGACGGAAAGAAGAATAATTTTCACTTTCATATTTTTTATTAACTTATAGATATTTGCTGACATAATAATTTCTGAGCGCAAGACGGAAAGAAGAATAATTTTCACTTTCATATTTTTTATTAACTTATAGATATTTGCTGATAATGTAAAATGGAAACTTAAGCATAGAAAATTAAAGCAACTTATAGCACTTAATTTTAAACTGGCATAGTTAAGTAACAAAGGTCATTAATGAATTATTTTTTATAAAGTTTTACTGGAAATTTTTCATGAAAAGTACAATCTAAAAAAGAATAGGAAAAAAAGATAAATAACTGCATGAACTTACCTATAAAAAATTGTTAAGTTAATTATGATATTATTTTCTTCACTTTTGTTAATCTGATACTCTTATATGAAAATTATTTCTTGTTTTGTTTAAATTTCTTGTTTTTTTTTAATTTATTAGTTAATAGAAAATATGAAAGTAAAAATTACCCTCCTTTCCCCATTACTCTCATAAATCATTATACGAATATCCATTAACAATCATTAAAGCCTGAAAACGTATGCCTGCGATGTTATCGTCATGCGATGATTTGTAGGTACTTTATTTTTTACCACGATATTTTCGACGACGATGTTTTTAAACTGCGCGAAGTTTTTGAATCGCTTTATTTTCGACGACGATATTTTGTACCACGATGTTTTAGAACTGCGATGTTTTCACTTTGCTTTATTTTGTCCCACGATGTTCTGTACCACGACGTTTTTGCCTTGCGTTGTTTTCTCCGCGATGTTTTCGGCTGTAACCATGATAAAGTATATTCCAAATTTTAAAATACCTGAACCAAACTGACAAGCCAAATAATTTAAATTATGTTGTAAAATTAAGGGCATATTATTTTCAAAGTTATGTTTACACATGGCACAGTGCATTTTGTTACAGTTGCATTAATAAAAGAAGCGTTATAATGAAATTTGAACTAATTCCAGGAACTGCAAAATTGTAATAATGGAAACAACTACAACGATCTATAAGAAATGCTTCTCGTAGTGTAGCTAAAACTGGATAACTCTGTATATATGTATTGCACTGCAGAGGTTTACTTCAATTACTGTTTGTAAGATAATGTAACTAAACATGTATTTTTTTCGCCTGATATTGAGTGAATATGATATTTATATCTGTTCTGCATACTCTGTAATAAATTACTAGAAATCGTTTAACTATTAAGTTATTGTGCTTAAACTCATATCTCAGTAAAGTTGAATGAGAATTGTAACATTCATATGAATTTTAAATTATTTTTATATATAAACTGCTGAATTAGACAATTTACTGGGAATTTACATCACTCAAACTTTGGAACTTCAAACTTTACTTTAGTTAAACTTTGAAAGTCGGAATTTTATCATTCAAAATTTTCTTAAACTCATCCAGTGGCGAATAAAAAAGTTGCAGGGATTTATATTTATTTTAAATAACCAATTAAATTTAATTTTAAGCTCCTTTCCTATAAGCCTTCATTCCCCTAATTGTCAGTGCCAGAATATTTAAATTTGGTAGCGCGTGTGAATTAATGCAAATTCTACGAGTGGGAGAAAAAGGTTTAAGTATCAAGTTCTAGAAGGGAAAGTTAGAGAGTCTGGGAAAACTCTGTGCGTATTGTAGCATGATCTTCGGCTTAGCAGTTATTACTGGTTAAACGTGGTGTAACAACTGTCACTTTGCTGCCACTAAATTTATCAACGCTATGTTAGGAAACAGGATCGTCTGAGCCCTCTAACGAAATTCTACTACTTGTTTACATCTTAAAATTTTGAGTTTAGTTCTTACTGTTTCAGTCTTCGCCCAAGCAGAGGCGTTAGAGTCGCGTTGACGCATTGTAAATAATTTAAAAGGTGTAATAAAGGGTGGTTTTTAACCCTTCTTCTGTACAGTGACTACTCTTCAGATTTCACGCAAAATATAGACCTTGCAAATTGTTTTCTAATTTTTACCCATAAAAAATGCAGCATTCGTTTTGTGGCTTGTAAACAGTCTGATCACTGATGCGCCATTATAAAAATCTAATAAATTTAGCTTTTTATTATAGTATCTTCTCTAAGCAACAGTAGAAGTTAAATTATTGTCATGCAATATCTTTTGCATTTCTGTAGCCTCTCTAAGTTTTAAAATGTTTTACCAAAAGGGTATATATGATACCAAAAGGGTATATATGATACCAAAAGGGTATATATGATACCAAAAGGGTATATAGTTATCAATCTGTCGCAAGTCAATGGATTCTTCAACGAAAATAGCGGATAATCCAAAAGTTGCTCGCATCAGCTTTAAAAATTTATGTAACTTTCAAATATAAGTCTGTACGATTTATTAAAACAGTTTTTGCGTAAAATGATAAATTTGATTGCGATACCAATTTCTCACATTCTTTGATGGCGACTGTAATACTTTTTTCCAGTTTTCGCCTTGTTCCGAACTGCGTAGAAACGCGCGGCCGCTTTATTTATGTTGAACCCTTCTAACTTCTTAAAATGGAGTTATCAAATGGAGGAAAAGCGTTGTCTAGTTAAGTTCAAAAACATTTTGGTACAGCGCTTTAAATACTTCATTAACTTTCCCATGAGAAATGTCGTGAAATAGTACTTAGTCATTAAAAATCATTTTGATTTAGAAAAACTCACCTGCATTTTGCAAAAAATAAACGGAGGTAACCGCATAAGCTAACTGAAATTTAAAATCCTGCTTTACTTGTTACTGATAAGGGTGGTGTAATGTAATGTAATATATGAATGAACTGCAGTCCTCCTGGCCGATATTAATCGCCGTCGTGATTAGCGCAACACACCCAACACAAAGCAAAACTAAACAACAGCAAAAAAAAGTTTAAAAAAAATTATTAATAAGAAGATTTGAAATAAAATCCAAAAATATATACGGTGAAAGACCTCAAATTAAAATTCCTAGTATTGTTCTACTACCATTTGTATAAGTTATTAACACCTCTGTAAATTATAACTCTTTCTTGTGGCAATAGAATTCTTTTATGTTGCCTTGTTTTTTGCCTAACATGCCACGAAAATGCGCAGTCTTTGACCGAATGTCGTGAATTTCCTTCAGCACTGTAAAACTTACAAAGGTTATTATTTTAAAAATTAAATCTGTTTCGAAACGAGAAATAGAAACTATCATTTGTACTGTTGTCGCGATTCCAAACTCGGATCTAGATGGAAGTGGTAATTGCTTACGACACGGTAACATGTAACAGCTTCTTACAAATGTAAAAAATGAGATTATGGATTTAACTCAGTATCTCCTATACTAGCTATTAAAGCTCTAACAAGTTTCTCCCGATACCTTAATGGGCACTCCCTGACTGTATGCATTTTCTGTTAGAGGTAGAATGTATCTGAGCCATATCTTGCGTTGTGTGAAACCCTTCCTTACTCACCAAGTGCTGCACTTTAGACCAACTTATGGAGAGATTAGATTATTTCGGAAGCAGGAGGGATGAAAAATGAACAGCGCCTTCGTCGGGAATCGGACCACAGACCTCTCACGCGCAGAGCGTTCTTAACACTATACCCCGAAGGCATGCCAAGAAGGCGGGAGAAATACCTTATATGCTCCCTCTTTTAAAGAGCGACTGGGGATTAGGAGCCCCAATGGCCAAATCCCGGTGGTGGAGAATCATCATCCACCACTTTTTAGTTCGAGCGCCACGTGTAGAGACATTAGGTTATTTCGAAAGTAGGAGAGATGAAAAATGGTCACCACCTTCACCGGGAATCGAACCACGGACCTCTCGGTTACGCGTCGAGAGTGCTTACCACTACACCACGAAGGCAGGCCAAGAAGGAGGGAGACATACCTTATAACCTCACTCTTACCTATGCTTAGCATTGGATTTGCGGTGACCAGCAGGAAACTCTAAAAACCTCCTGCTTTTAAATTACACCACATGTCATTAAATTTGCATGATTTTCCGATCTGTGTGAATACTTTAGAATCAAGAACCAAGAAGCATAGCGAGGAGTTTAAATCAAACAAAGCCATTAGTAAAAGTTCAAATAATAGTCGCAGATCTTTCAAATAATAAAATAATTAATGAAAGATCAAATAATCTTTCATTAATTATCTTATATTCACTGAACTATACAACCTATTTATTGACGAAATCTATGAAAACGCTAACTTCTGTGCCTCGTGTCATATTGCCATTAAATGCATTAATATCATTAAATGCAATAACACTGATTACTCCTCACGTCATTAAATGATGTCATGATTATCCTCATGTCACGCTGATTACTCTTCATGTCAAAAGTACTGATTACTCCTCATGTCATTAAATCTTGACATGCTTTTCCTCATATCATTAAATGCAATAATACTGATTCTCTGCCCAAATTGATGTAAAATAGTTGTTCTGAAATTAAGTTAATAGAAAATATTTGTAAAGGCTTCGTTTGAACAATTTATTAACTGTACTATAATTTCTTTTCCAGCCTTAGACCTGGGAACGCTTTCAGCAAATGGTTTCAATGACCCTTACGTAAAAGTATCCCTCATACCGGAAGTGGATTCTAAGGTCCGAAGAACAGACATCAGAAGGAACTGCTCGGATCCCTTCTTCAATGAGATTTTTAAGTTCCCTGTCACATACGATGAGTTGGCAGACAAATCACTGCTTTTCCAAGTATTCGATTATGATAGGTTCTCCCGGAATGATGTCACAGGTGAAGTTCGGATCCAGATGTGCGAGGTGGACATCACTTCTGAAATAGAAGTCTGGAGTGAAATACAAAAAAGTGGAAGAGTAAGTAGATAAACTAACTTATTCACGTTTTTGCCGTTTCCGTTTAATAAAACTTCTTTGTTCCGTTTCCGTAATTTCCGAGAAAGGTTTTGGAAGGTAATTTGGTAACGTATATTCATACCTTCAAAATATCTTTATTTTGAAACAAATTATTTGCATAATACATGCAAAACATGTTCAATCAATGTCTCTTCAGCTTATTCTTAATTTCAAATTTTCTCTATATTGACTCCATATTTTTCGAGAATGCGAGGATATAGCAATCTTGGTTGATAGGTCTGGCTAAGTCAAACAACCACTTATTTACACTTTTTGAGTTACATAGTTGTGTTTTTTTGGAGTTATATAGGTTATATAGGCGAGTATTTTGGATTTACATAGTTTATGTAGGTGTCTTAAAGAAATTTTGCAGAGAAGATGTCTAATTGAATCTTAAGATCGAGCCTTCTTCCACCTTTTCCCATCAAGCGGTGTGAACAGCAGTGGTAGGATTTATTGTAATTTAGGTACAACCACATATTTCAGTTTATATGCTGAGAAAATTTTTGGGACTGAAATTTGGAGGTCAGCTGATATGTGAGTTCAAGTTTAAATAATTCGTTCACAAAAATAACATTATAGATTAAATAATTTACGAAATGTTACTTTAATTTTATTTACCTCTAATATACATTCATAAAATCTTTCAAATTCGAAATTTTTCAATATTGGCTCCTAACTGCTCGAGAATATAACGAATCTGCAGTCATTTTTAGCTTGTTTGATAAGTCTGCCTAAATCGGACGCCGTAATAGTCCCACCTCTGGCGAAATATATTTGGGTACAACATGGCGATTTTAAATACGGTTTATACATCAAAGCCTTCCGTTGGTGAATTGGATTTTCTTGAGGCTTTTCATATTTACAAAGATTTAGCATGTTTAGTGAACGATTTTAAGTCTAATCCAGTCCTTCCTAGCGCTTTTAAAATTCTATTAACATAATTATTCTTAATTATTATTTTTGCCGATAGATGGCGTTGCCTCCTCGCGCGTGGTTCTACTCGAGGGTATAAAAAGCCGTTACTGAGGTTTCTTTCCCTTTCTAGATATTTTGTTCTCCTGATGAGGAGGGACCTGTAGCTGCCCACGAAATCGATTGAGTGTTTTTAGTAAATGTACGCCAAATACAAAGTTGTTTCAACGAATTTGATTGATATAATGTAGTTCATGCAAGCGACAAATCCACTGACAAAAAATCAGAAGTGTTCAAGTCTTAAACCTGGAAAGCCAGTAACATATTCAGGTAGTATATTGAAAACACCTAAACACGGTACAAAAGATTTCTTCTTTTTTCTTATTCCGCAGTATATAACACATTTTTATAGCAAAATATCCCTTTGAATGGCACTGTTTTTTGGATCTGTTCACGAAGAACTGCATTTAAGTATAATTTATTAGCTAAATTTGCGTAATTGCTTATTTTAGAGCGGACTTCCACAAGCTTCCATTCATTAAGATGATATTTACATCATTAAAGAAAGTAAGAAAGCAGAATATTTTAAATTGTAATCTAATATAAACCAAGTGGCAAATCTCTCATGACCAGATAAAAGTGGTTATACCCTTCAGGGGCATATATATGAGGTTGCAGGCGTATAAAACGTGCCTTTGCTTTTTAAATCCAGTTTGATAGTGGCATTAATAATATACTCCCAAAAAACATTCTGCTTGTGATTAATTTGTAGGAAAATTTAATCAGCAGTAATAATATAAGCAAGTGGATATAATGAGACAAAGTTCGAAGCTGCTGTTTCTTGATTATTAGGAACATACTATATTTTTTGCGGAAGTCTGAGATAATTCGCTTGTTTAATGCTTAGATAATATATTTATTTTCGGTTCCAATAAAACAATTGGTAGAGAGCCATAACTCTATGTCCTATTAGAACTAACATTTTTTACATATTCCTTTCATGGACTCATTCTCGGGTTCGCAGTTTATCTCAAGTCTTTGAGAATTAATAGGTTGGAAAGAAAAATAAACATCACTCGATTTTCTTTTAGAACGTTCTTCATGAAAGCTGCCTCACAAGGCATTTGGAACTCAGCAGTACTGAGTTATAATGCAATTCATTTGTTAAGTTCTTCACGTTGCCAACAGAATTTGTATATGGTATTTGTATATGGTAGAAGGTCTCTGACTTCTATTGATTAAGGCAGTCAGCTATAACTCCGATGACTCAAATCATAGGAAAAGCCTGAATGTTTGTGATTGCGCATTGAGCAAAGTATGTAAGGGGAAGGATGGTTAATATAGTCTGCCTGTTTATAAGTTCTCTCATGTCTTTAATAATATGTATGGGATTCTGCAATGTATCGCCGCAAAATATTTCTATCAAAAGAATGGCTAAGATTGATAGTTCTGCTAAAATTACTAATCCAGCATGCAAACAGATTGCCCATACTGTCTTTTCCTTCACTCACTGTTTCTTTGTTTTAGTTTGACGAAGTGGAGCCACAGAGCCAAATTATATGTAATTAAATGGCATAGATAGTTTAATACACCGAATGTAAAAATTTCTTAAAATATCTGTTATAAAATTAGGATAAACCTTCAAATTAATGCCACCAAATATTATCGTCCTGTATTATATTTAAAGAAATTAAATAATTTAGAATCTGCATAAATGTTTCTCTCATTGTGATAAAATAACGGAACTTAGAGACATTTAGTTTTGAAAATTGAACGTTTCCACCTGAATATGGGCATCTGGACCACCAAATTAAGAATTTGGAATTTTTTGTATTATCTATTTTATATTTTGTAAAACTTTAAAGAATTTTTGATTAACAAACTCAAAGATTTCAAAGCCAGCAATGGCAACACTCTACTAAAAAAAACATTATCTCCAGCGCGCGAGACTGTGTGTCGGAAATTCTAAAGATATGCTCATTTTAAAATTAGTTTGCGATATTGCTGTTGAACTGAATTTTATGGTTTAAGGGCGAAGAACATGATGTTTAATAAATAAAAGTAACCCACAAAACGTTAAAAAATGCCACTTTGGGCGCCCCATTATTTTTTCTAAATATGGAGTTCATCCTCTATCACTAAGCCACAATTGTAAATTATCTCTTTCCAGTCACTAAAATGTTCTTTTTTCGAAACCAACGTTTCTGTACTAAGGTGTAGCTTATGTAAGCTCAGTAGATCACTGATGTTTGTCTCACGATCACGGTCATGACCGTTCAAGGCCCGTCTTTAGTTACAATGTGTTTTAAAAATTATAATTAATTCTCGCTTTACAGCAAACTTTTATTGTTATTCTTTTCTCAGCCTTTCGAATATATTCGTTGAAACAAGGCAAAAGATTAATTGCTTAGAAAAATCTATCCGTAAACAGACGGTATTTTAGGAAATGCAAGTTAGAGCAATAAAAGCATAGCAATAAAATTTGTCACTATCATTTGGCAGGACTGCTGGAATTAATTAAACATTTAAATCTGAAACTTTCAAATGCATTGAGTATAATGAGGAAAGACTACGGCTTCTCAACGACTCTTTCAAAATAAGTTTAAAAGCAAATTTATTTTCTGAATGCCTTTTGTTTTTTTACAATGCTATAAATATGAAAGTAATTGAGAAACCTTAATAGATTATGAAAAGATTTACTTTCCACGTCTTCCTCTAAACGTGAGGAGCATTATAATATTTTTTAACATATGGACAATATTTTATATCACTTTGTACAACAAGTTTCCTGTCGCTCTCCATTTCGCCTACGCTTTTCATACCAGAATATAAATTAAAAAACGAGCGTTTATTTAGATTAAGAGAGTGCTATTTAAGCGAAGATTTCACAAGTTGATTTTAGAATGTATTCTGCCTGTTTGAGGCCACTTTGTTACCGTGACGTATTAGCGATTTGATTTTGTGGCGCTGAGTGCTTCTAGCCATCAGGCTTGTCTCGCCGGCTTCTACGAGCCAGAACCTTTCTGCGCATTTACTTTATCCTGTGAGCCGTTAGACTAGTCTAAATTAAGTTCAACGCTCTCGAAAGACACTACAGTCTTTCGAGAGCGCGTGAGTTTATATTACCAAAACAGACGAGATTCTACACCTTTTACTACTTTTATGGATTCTGTGAGATAGTTCTTATCACAGACGGGTTGAGATCTTTCTTTCCCTTAAAACTGGTGGCTTATCGTGAAGTGTAAATACTGTATTTGAATTCAACAATAACTGCTGTGTAGGAAATAGTTTTAAGTGCTACAGCTTTTAGCTAAGGATTATTTGAATTAACAGTTTTTGCAAGTATATGTACTCGCATGTATTTATAAATGTAATATTTATAGACATATTAATACTAGCACTGTAAGTTCAGATGTGATAAAAGAGCACTTATAAAATTTGATTGTAAATAAATATGAAAATGATCTTCTATGTGAAAAAACATTGTAAATTTTTGTTAGATTATAAGGATCTTTTATCTAATAATTAATATCTATTTATTATATAAGATAGTTTGATTTGTTAATACTTCATTTTTATATTAGTTATTTTAAACTTTATAAAATAATCACTATCAGTACAAACACAGCTAGGTATTACTGGTGACGCAATTATTTTTACAATTATCAGTGAAGAGTGAAATATGTATTTGTATATATCGTATCTATAAATATGCGCATGGAATATAATCTTACAGATGTTATTAATTTCTTATCTTTCATTACCTTAGTGTATTTGATATTAAGTAAGAGATATAGAAATTTCTCAAAATACTTGATCTGAATATACAGAGTATAGTTATAACGCATATTTGTTAATGCAAAACGATTGTGATACTTCATAAGCATCAGGATTGCGTTGCGCTTTATTACTTCCTTGTACGAGGTAAAAAGAAAGTATTGTAATCGCGAATAATTTCGAGTACCACATTTCAACGCAAATATCTATTTTGACCACTATCGAATGCAATTTAACTATTTTTTGAGTGACATACAGAATAAAGGACAATTTTTCCCCCAAAAAATTAGAAAATTGATTTCAAATGGATTCTGAAGAGATTTTTTTCGTGGCGTCTGTGCGTACGTAAGTACGTAGGTATGTGTGTATTGTTATGTAGTGATTTTTGGTTAGTTTAGAATTATGGATTAATCTGTAGTTAATTGCAGTTATTTGTTAATTAATTATTGAGTGAGTAAATTATATGCATTAATTTATGCTTATTCTAAATTTTTCTTCACGAATTGTATTGCTTATATTATTGAATCAATTATTTGTATGCGAGTTAACCAGAGTTCTCATTCTTACGTTACGCGTTCGTTAGTTCGGGAGAAGGAGACAATGGGAAATCGGTTGTTTCTGCGTAATATTTGAAATTTAAAAATACTTCCTTTTTATTCACATGGTTGAAATTTATACCTCTTAAAGAGAAAACATTTACCCTTCTTATGAACCTACTTTCATGACTGTACGTTGCCCCGTTGGAGAATTATGCCCATTTAATTGCTAAAATTGTTGAATTTCGTGTCTAGAAATTTATTCTGCTATAAGCGTCGTTTTGAGCACTTTCTCGTCAAGGTCATGTACTGCGTGATAGGGGAGTGATAGGTTTGTCGCATTCTTTCCCTCACCCCTCCTTCTTGGCGAAGGGGGTGGCGAGGGTGGAATTTTTTTTTGGTGTGAAGAAGGAAAAACTAAGTTTTCGCAGCACTGTTTTGTGTTTGGCGAGATTTGCATACTAATTCACCAAATTTGGTGATTTTCGAAAATTCTGGATTCTGGACGATTGAAATCGTCATGCAAGGCCATGCTCAGCCCTTTTTGCCTTGGATTCGCAGCTGTAGAAGCACGTTATTTTTTCTTCCTCTGGAAGAGCCGGAGATGGGAAATAAGATAAAGATGAACATCTAAAAAAACACTTGAAGTTTACTCCTCCGCACTTTACCATCCCCGTGTTGGAGTCGAGAATGTTGTTTTTCCCCATCGAATTAATACGTTGAAGAGACTTCTCGCAGTCTAGTGGATGCAACTTGAATCCCGTTATCCGGATCCTGCATGATCGGTCACTTAGATCCGAGTACTACCATCAACTCGCCTGGATGAGAATAGACGGAAAAGGGAGGAACCTTTAGGAGCTCTTGTTTTGCTGCACGAATGCACTTTACCATCTTCATAGTGTCTGATCCAAGTGTCCAGATTTCTCGCCGGACTCCCTCGTTCAACATCTGCGAAGGACTGGTCGTCGGCAGAGCCTTGTTCAACACCTGTTATGAATGGGACATCCGGAAAAAAAAATCTATAAGATGAGTTAATGCTTAATTAAATTTTCAATTCTTCCCTTCAAGTGAGTTCAACCTTTTGATTGTTAATTTCACCTGAAATTTAGTACAGCTTGCGACTTAAATTCCGTGAACATGTTTCCTAAGTAATATGGCAAATTAAAATTTTTTTTAAGAGATTTGATTAATTGAAGAAAAATTTTCCAGTAATGAATTCTTAAAGTAAGGAGTAATTGTATATGTGCATTTAATTTCCAATTAAATTCTATTTAACTTTTAGTCAAAGGTTTTTCCTGCTGGATCTTAAATCCAGGCTGTGTATTTAAGCAACTGCTGCACTATTAATCTATTTAGGACTTTTAACCTTAATTTGGAATGTAATTAAAATTTATATATATTGAATTAAGACAGGATATTAAATTTGTTAACTTATCTAAATTTTTACCTTTTTACTTTAAGTTATTACTATTTTTGGTTGAGAATTAACTTTAACTTTTGCAAATTAAGGAACAATTTAAAATTTGAATTCTACTTTACCTTTAATTGAGTAATTGAATGTAGGAATAAATGTAATCATTTTTCTCCAACGGGTCTACTTGAATATGTAATATTTTCTAACTGCCTAAGGGATTTGCTAAATTTATGTATGTAATTTTTACCTGAGCAAATTAAGAAATTTCTTGAACTAAGTAATCTCTATCAATATTGGTAAAGACACCATGCTCGGTGATTCATTAAATTCCTGTGTATTTGTATGCTGGCCAGCAGAGTTTTGATAACTGCATATGAAATTTTAATATTAATTTTTACGGTGTAAATTTTGATTAATTCATCTCGGTGCATATTTGAAATTAACAATATATATATTATAATTCTAAATGCATTATTTTAAGTAGTCACTTGAACACTCCACAGATCAAAAAATTTAAGTTGAAAGATTGAGTGTCTTCCTTTAATGCTGCAATAAATATCCTTGGTTATATATATAATTGATTCAGAGTTTTTCTTATGATGACTTGTGTGAATGATCTTAACACCAGTACTCCTGCTTGGTCTTAGGGGTTGTTCGGGTTAGTAAAACACAACGCAATATGAATTTTGGTTTTGATATTATTGTAGGGAAATTGTTGTAACAGTTTGTATTTAACATTTGGCACATAACAACTGGTGCCTTGATATATTGTAACATAACAGTATGTATCTCGCATAACTCAAAAACGAGTAACCTCAGAAAGTTGAAATTTTATATATAGGGCTGCTATAGCATGCAGATGTGTACCTCGTATTTTGGTTGCAATCGGCCGCGCTAAAAGTATATAAATGTATGTATATCTACTCTATTACTCAGCTCAGTAAGCTCAGTTTCTTTATTTTTATAAGTTTCTAAATTGTGTATTTATTGCTTAAAAAATGATTGAATTATGTTGTTCTTATCTTTCGGTTAAGATGTTTTGCTTTTATATAAACTGTATGCAATAGCTGTGGAATTATTAACAATTTAAACGTTTTTTAAGTGCGGTTAAGCCTACTTCTTGCGGCCATATTTGTTTACATTTGAAATTTAGCAGAAAAGCGGATTTCTTGCAAATCTAGAGAAAATACACTGGTGTGCAAAAATTAAGGACGAGACGGTTTTTTCAATATAACTTTGTACAAAAACTTTCCAAATCAACACATTTAATAATTTAAAATCCCCAATACGTACGGACATGAGTAATGTAAGCAACACTTACTAAAAGAGAAATCAGAGGGATAAAAAGAAGCTTTATTGAAAAATTAGCATGGAGCGCAATGCGACTGCTGGACATCCCTGTGATGGGTGTCCAGCAAGAAACATCCGGTCTTTAATAGGGGATATGATCTCTCCTGACTGCTGGGCAGGTTTCCCATCATTTGTGCATGCTGGATATGTGGTTGTTAATGAGCTGTTGAGACACTGCTGCTCGTTCCTCTTGTAGCACCAATCGCAGTTTCGGAATCGTTACTGGCGATAAGTTACGTGCTGCCACGGGTCTCCCTAGTAAGTTCCGTACATGCTTGACGGGATTTAGATCCAGAGACCTTGCCGACCAATCCATGTGTTCAATATCTTCACTCTCCAACAGCTCTTCGACAGTAACTGTGCGATGAGGTGGAGCGTTGTCGTCCATGAAGAGGAACTGAGGACCCATAGCCCTTGTGAAAAGACGCATGTAAGGAAGAAGAACCTCGTTACAATAGCAGTCCCAGGTGACGAACCTCCTTGGGAGATATGAAGGTCGGTCCGGCTACCAAGCATTATGTCTGCTCGAACGAGAACTCCGCGACCTCCAAAACAGTCCCTTTTGATGATGTTGAAGGGGTTATTGCGTGTTCCCCGCTCTGTCCAGATGTGTATGTGTCTAGAATCGCAACTCAGACTAAATCTGCTCTCATCTGTAAAGAGTACTCGTCCCCATTCATTGTCTCTCCAATTCCGGTGTTCCCGGCACCACAGAGAACGCCTTCTCCGATGGGCAGGCGTTAGAGGTACACACCGTACAGGGCGTCGTGCAAACAGACCACCACCGTGCAGTCTTCTGGCCACGGTAAAACGCGATATCGGTCGTCCAGTCGCCTGTGTCGTGTGTCTAGCGATTTCTCCCGCTGTCTGCCGCCTGTTTCTTCTGGCCTGTAAGGCAATATACCGGTCATCTGCGGGTGTGGTTCCTCGTGGACGACCACTACTAAACCCCCGGATAGCTGTTCCTGTAGTTTGAAATTGTCTCCAAAGTCGTGAAACGATGCTGTGAGCAATTCCGAACTCTGCAGCCACACTTGTCACACTGCGGCCTTCCTCCAACTTCCCAATGATTCGACCTCGGGTAAAAGCATCCAGATGTCGTCTAACAGATTGATTATTCGCCATTTCTCGCTGAGGCAGCAACTCGGTGTGATTTTAACTGCTATACGGCGTGCAATCTCTTTGCCAGAAATACTGATCTTACACCGACAACATGCTTTATACTACTCAGACACTCCCCCATTACGTCTACCTGCATATCTGCGCATGTGCTACCGTACATCACCTTACTTAATCTCCTCATTGGTCTTTCCGTCCGCTCTGCCTCTTCGTTCAGCTGATATGCTAATTTTTTGACTTCGTCCTTAATTTTTGCACACCAGTGTAAGTGGGTTTTGTGTATAAATTGTAATTTTGAATGTAAAAATTGTATTTTTAATTCTTTTAACTGTACTTGGTGTTCTATGCTTTTCCGTATCTTTCAATTTTTAGTCCAAAGGGGCTTTGTCCCTGAAGGACGATTGCTTTCGTTTTGCGATTTTGCGTTGGAACATTAAAAGTCTGAATCACTTTTCAAACTGTTGCTATAAAATATTGCAGCCCTATATTATATTTAAAAAAACTAAATAATAAAGAATCTTCAGAAATGTATGTATATTTCTCCGAATGTAATAAAACAACTGTACCTAGAGCCATCCAGTTTTGAATAACGTACGTTTCCACCCGAATATGCGCATCTGGAAGCCCGAATTTTGAATTTATTTTATTATCTATTTGATATTTTGTAAAACTTTAACAAATTTTTGATGAACGGACTCAAACGATTTAAAAGCTAGCAATGGCACTACTCTACGGGGACAAAAACCTTTTTATCTAAATCTCGCGACTGTGTATCAGAAATTTTAGAGATATACTCATTTTGAAATTATTTTGCGATATTGCTGTTGAAATGAATTTTACGGTTTAAGTGTGAAGAACATGATATTTAATAAATAAAGGTAACATATAAAATGTTAACCTTTGGACGTAATTTAAAATCTGAAACCCTTCAGATTTTTAGTCCAAAGGTACTTTGTCCTTGAAAGACTATTGTTAATAAAAATATTTTGTTTTTTTATGTATTTTTGACTTACCGCGAAGTGAGAACTGAATTAATTAGTAGTGCATGCGCTTTAGGTAAGCGGCGCTGAATCGTCTGTAAAAAACTGTTTCTTTTTTATTTGTTTAATTTCTTTGTACGTCGCTTTAGATTTATTATAGTATTTGAATAGAACTTGTGGTAATTATTCAGGATGAGTAATTTTTGTTCGCTCTGAGTTATAAAATTAATGAGATGTAGTTAAGTGAATTAGCAACGAAGTGTGGCTATGCTAAACAAATATAGTGAATTTTAAAGAATGCATTTATTCTATTGTAGTTTATACGCTATCGACGAAGTAGATTTAATTGAAAATTCGCTAACAGTTAATTAAATATGTTTAATTGAAATGCATGAAAGTAGCGCGTAATTTAATATTCCGTACAAGAAAGTCGTGTGACATACACATCAGAATTTTACTATATGAGTTACTATTGAGTTGCTGATTACTATTTATTACCTTTTATTACTGATGTGGTTTCTAATTTTTTACGAAATGTTTGCTTTGTACAGTTCTATGTTTCACTGAATTTTGTTTATACTCAGAACTTTCCTCTCAGCAACACAGTAGTTTATAGGCTATTTCTTATGCAGGTATCTCAAGATAGGCCTGAAATTCTTCTGTCATTAAGTTACCTACCTTCTGCAGGGCGTTTGACTCTCGTAGTTCTTAAGGCTTCCAATCTGGTTTCGCCTGATACTAAAGACTACCCAGGTAAGAAAAATTAGGCCCTTGATAAAAACAACTTTTTGTTCTTTAAATGCATTTATGTCCACCATTCAAAGACTCACTCACAATATTTATAAAAACAGCAAACCAAAATAATTATGTAAAATCTTTAATATGACACAAACGAAGTTTCAGACAAACACGGAACTAATAAAGATAGTAAATATATATAAAATTGGTAAACAATGAATGCCTGTAACTCTGCAAACACTAGGAAAGTCCATTTATAGGACTAATCATGTAATTAGAAATACTGTCTTCTAAAGTACTAATAAACCTCTGGTTCCCTAACAAATCAAATAATGCTTTAAATTAAAATGACCAACCAACGTACATGTACTTCAATCTCCAATGATTTGTGTGAAATACTTTTTTGTTGATGTTAACGCGTCGACAGCATTGAAAGAACTAAACATTTTTGACAGCTCAATTGTCTCTCTCAGATTTCTTTCATTACTCTCATTTTTAAAATTATTACTTATAAATTGATCAGCTGAGTACATCTCTAGCGGTTTAAAATCAAAATGCCAATTTATTTTCATTTTCTTACATGCATACTAATATTTTAAATATATAACTTTTATATTTATGATAGATTTTATATTCTCAAATGGGATAAGGTTATAATCATTTGAGTACTTCAGAATGGCAACAATTAAAAAAGAAAAGAATAGAATAATCAAAACATTTAAAATGAAATGTACTTTTAGAATTCTTTTTCTATTTTTGTTTTCTTTTTACTAAATTAGAAAGTAGGTACTTATTATTTTTGAAATAATGCCAGCTACAGTTATACATCCACGTCATAGACATTTTTTTCTCTCAGCCCTTCTTTTTTCTTTTCCATCGTTTCTCTTCGCCTTTCCGAATCATATTAATCACGATACTGATGTCACTGTTAACGCTAGGAATAACAACTAGAGTTACAGTAAATAATAACTAAAATTAAAAATAACTAAAGTAGGCTACTCATGCTTCAAGTCATTCATCTCATATCTTAAAAATAACATCAGAAAAGTTCCCAACATCAAAACAGTTGACAGAATACAATTCGCAAAAATTAGATCATAATAATGAGGCTTTCATGTTATAAGCTTTATTATTATTGAATCTTAAAGTTACAAATTTTAATTATATAAAAGTAGCTTGCCACTTGTTTTCCAAAATAAAAATTTTAAAACTTAGGATTACATTTTAAACTACCTTATAAATCCTGTAAATTCACAGCTTTCGAAACATAGAATAATTGAATTAAATATTTTGATTCTTCTAATGTTTTCCAATCTGAATTGGTATTTTTATGTGTTAATAGTTCGTATAAACTTTGTTAATAATTTAAAAGAAGAGCAAACAAAATTAAATAAACATTTGGAGCCTTTTTATGAGTTGAAACAGCAACAGTTTTTACTGGTAAAAATATCCGTTGTAAATCATTCAGATACTGTCATCAATTTACATCCCAAACCTAAATATTGTAGCGAAAGTATGGCAACGCTTCACACTGCTTAAACATGAACATTGAGCAACTGACATGCGTCCACGGCAAACTCATCCGCCTTTTCTGATATAAGATTTCTTACTTGCTTAACTCTTTGAAATCACTGTTATCATTCTCTTCGTTCATTCCTGTCAAATGAACCAATGAGGCAACAAAGCAGACTAAAAAATATTTTTTAAAAAGACAATTCCCACAAAAATTTGTAAGCAAATAAGCATGCTTTTTAAATTTTGTGATACGCACAGAATGTTCGGAAAAGCGCCGGTAAATAAAGATGGCGCTGAAACTTGCACTAAATTAGCTGTAAATGAAGGGCAATAATAATAAGCATATCTAAAGTTTAAATTCTTGTCCCATTGAAACATCAATAAAAAAATGATAAATACTAATACTATAGTCAAACTAACGGTTGGAATTATCCCTTCAGTTTCCTACAATGGCCATATTTTGGCTACAATAATGTTTTTCACAATGGCTTAAGAATTCAAACTTTAGATTCGCCATAAATGTTGTAGAAGATTCCTTCCATAGACAACTGCTTTTATATGTATTTCTGCGTGCCTGCAATGCTTAATTAATAAAACTTCAAATTGATAATACACTCTGTTGCAAACAAAATACTTTTTGAATCCAAAGGCGGGGATTTGCCTCTCCTAAGGCCAGAAGTGGTGGCCATTTCATTATGGAGATACTTAATAGATTGCCACCGTTGCCTCTATGAAGGGACAGAGAGTTACAACCATGCCTTCTCCAGAATTCAAACTCGGGCCCTTCGGTATCGCAGTAGGCTTCCCTAAATGCATCCAGAAAAATTAAGTCACGATTACAAACGTGGCATGCAAATGTGGTTTGGTAAGTTATGTAAATGATTAAACTTGCAGTCCCAATCAGCATCGCGCGGAAATACAACGCACGACTGAAGTGCACAGCTGTTAGAAAAGAGCATTTGCGGCGAGTGACGAACATTTATCGCGATATAGGACTAAAAAATGTCGGGAGGTTGAACAAGCGTATCGACCGGCATATGAGGCCCAAGCCATATAGGCGTTGTCTGCTGGAAACAGTGACTCAGAAGGCCTAATCAGCCGCCATAGTGGCTCGGGACGTTCCCAAGCCATCGATGCGCGAGATGATCGCTCAAGTAGATGAGCTATCACGTCCGCAACAACAGCTACACTATCATCAATTCAATGCCATTTACCAATTCGCAGGAATGTCGGGATATCAAGGGATACGACTCGCAGAAGGCTAGATGACCCTGGGCTGAGTTCTCGACGTTCATTATGATGCTTGTCATTGACACCCCACCACAAGCAGTGTCGTCTTGCATGGTACCGCTCTTGCTCAAGCTGAACACTGTCTGATTGGAGATATGTGATCTTCACCAGCGAATCACTGTTTTCTCTCAATGCTGATCATTACCGCATACGTATCTGAAGACGGAGAGGTGAGTAGTCCAATGTACCATTTGCTACCGAGCAGCTCACAGCCAGAACAAAAGGCATGACAGTCTGGGGCGCGGTCAGCTGGGGCAGCCGTTTACCATTAGTTGTGCTGTGAGGTATTGTGAATATTCGCAAGTATGTTGATGACATTTTACAGCCAATCGTATCGCCTATGAGAGCAAGTCGTTCATGTTTTGTTTTCCAACAGGACAACGCTCCCGCAAATGCAGCATGACTTTTCGAATAATGTCTTCGTATTAATGTTAGGCCAGTTAGGTCTCCAAACTTTCACCTGCCAAATATGTTTGGGACATGCTCGGCAGGCAAATTCCGCCGTGTACAAATACGTCCTAACTCGCTCAGCCATTTGTCGCACAGTGTACCACAGAGGGACACTGGCAACATAATAGACTCCATGTCCAACCGAGTATCTGTTCGTATAGCTGCTAGGAATGCCATTACACCCTACTGATTTTTACATTTTTCTATGTATTGCTAACCATAAATAAAATGCTTTTTTGCCCCAGTTTTTGATCATTTGTTGACCTACTCGAACACTATACTACTGCCAAGTTTCGTACTTTTGACTCTCTGGATGTAATAAGTTTTTGCAACAGATGGTACTTAAAAAAATCTAGCATCCCCAAAGCTACTGTTTTATAAGAAATAGAAGAAGTAAAATGTTAACCTAAACTATTGCTGGAAATGTTAGTGATAAATCTAAAAGCTATATTGTAATGTTTTGTTATTAAAGTTCTTATGGCACATCAAAAAGTAAAGTGTTTTAAGTACAGAAAATAACAAACTGAAAATTCCAAGCCTGGTAACGTTTTCCAGGTCGCAGGGATGATAACTGGCTTGATGGCGTAATGTAAAATTTAACGGAAAACTTAGAGTATTTTAGAAAGATTAAAATTTATTTCTAAAATCAAAAAAAGCCTTCAAATCCGATGCTAGAGTACAAGAATATGCTGCAAGAAGCTGAATAAGTATATTCATACAACAATGGTAAATTCATGGGAAAGATTTTTTTCGAGCAGTTTTTATACAAAATATCACCTTTGTTTTAACTACGCTTTTCATTTTTAATTCATGGATTTTCTCTGGATGCAGGATAATGGTAATCAGTGATTAACTCTTTTTGAAATAGGAAATCAAGTTCTGCTTTATTAGATGTTTATTTTATTTGACACATTTTGCGACTCTAAGCAATTTTCTCTAAGTACATTTGCCACGTATTTCATAAATATTCGCATTTTTAAATATTACATTTTTATTATTGTCTTCTAATGCCTCTTTTCTGAGATATAAGGAATCAGGATTTGTCTGTGTTATCAACGATCATCTTGTCCTGAGGATCAGAACATCAACCAACTTATTTTCGCTATGAAATATTGCATTTGGATTTATATATATATAAATATATATTGCTGAGCTAGTTTCATTCAAATATTTCAACTTTAACTCGCCTTTTCTTTTACTTTCAGATGCTTATGTCAAAGTAAGTCTTACTTCTGGAGACAATAAAAAGATTAAGAAGAAAAAGACTACCACGAAGAAAGGTGCCAATAACCCAGTTTGGAACGAGGCACTCAGTTTTGACGTCACAGAAGACGATTTGAAGCACTGCCACCTGGTGGTCAGTGTAGTGAATTGCCATCACGGTCACAGCCCACTCTTAGGAACTTGCGTCCTAGGGCACAGAGGACATGGCCAAGGTTCTGTCCATTGGGATAATATGGTGCAGAACCCGCGGAAGTCGATGGCCATGTGGCATCCACTTTACATTTGACAAACAGGCTGATACGCTGATTTCGTCAGTTGATTGTTGTCTGTCTGAACACACTTATGTTGTGTGTCATGGGGTATTTGTAGTACTCCTTGGTCAAAAATATATATCGGGTACGAGCCGTGCTTTGGTGTGAAAATACTTTTGCTAACAGACGGGAGAATGCACTTGTTGGCACTGCTTCCTTCATTTCGCTTCTCTTTAATTTATGTTCGTGAACACGCTGTTTTCTTTTTTTGTATGCCTTCCATAAAATTCAGACCTAATACTTAAAAAAGGTTTTATCAAATTAGTCAAAATATTTAAAATGTTTAAACTGTTTAAAAGGTATATTGTTATTTGTTCCAGTATGGTCCAGAGAAAGCATTTTTAAACGTTAATATATGCTCTTTGTGTGCTTTTGGATTAAATTTGAATTAGTTCAGTTTTAAAAACAGAATTATGTACAGAATACAAAAATAATCATGGATTGATAACAAAATAAAAATATTTCTTCAGTAAAAAAATTTTTGTCATTTTAATTATTTATTGTTAATAATGTTTTCATGTATGTATTTTTCAAAGTATGTGTATGTGAGATGTTTAATGCTTGTAATTTATATATGTTTTCCTACTTATTTTACTTGTTTCGATATTTTTTCATAAAGTTTTTGCGTTATTTGTTAAGAAAAATGACAATTCAAAGAATTATGTATCAGAATTCATATGTTAATTAAAGAAGGAAAAAATACCTTTATTTGATAAACATAAAACAACATAAATTAGTCCTTCCTTTTCTTGTAATGTACTTTCAGTTTTTACCCGTACTTTATTTATATTCATAAATGCTTTGCATTTGTTGAATGTTGTACAGATATTTTTCACTCGCAGTTTAAATTTCTGAAGAAATTAAATAATTTAATTTTATACGTATTTAATGCCCTTTTAATGCATTTTTTTCTGTTGCCATTTTCGCACTCAAATGCTCTGTGTTATGAAACTGCTTCTGCAATACCGCTTGCATAGCTTTTTATTGAACTAATTGAAATTATAAACGTCTTGTTACAGTTCTGAATGAATCAGAACTTTTGTTGTGGAGATCCAGAACATATTTGCTACTGAAATTGTGCTATTGAGACAAAACGTTTATTGTTTGTGTCCGTCTTAAATGTAATATTTTCCGAAATTGTAATGAATCTTGTAGATTAGACCTGATTCAATCCTGATTGAACCTGATTATGTATCCCGAATGTCGGGTATCTCTTTTCTGAAATAAGCTATCCAATCCCATAGGATATATTATCCAAAACAAGCCATGCTTACGAATTCAAGAATCTTAGCCTCTTTCTTAATATTTTGAACAAACTCAGAAAAGCCAGTATATATACATAATGGCGCTTAGAAATCTTTTTGAAAAGGCTCAAGTAAATGAGTTTTTACCACATTAACTAGCTGAACGTGAAACCGGACATTATATTATTAAAAAACTTTAGGAAATTAGAAATGTGTTTAAGTAAGATCTTGAATTTTATACTACTTTAATGCTATTAGATTCTTTAGATTTAGATAGCACGGATATATTCTAAAAAATGTATACTATATTAAATGAACGCTAGAAGGTTTCTTCTAAGCGTAAACCTCTCATGTTTATATCTTCATATTTGAATTAATCTGAATTAATATTTTTAAGTGTGTTATGTAAGAGTTTATTGTTAAAGTTCAGAAACGCATACTAATTTATGCTTTTTCATATTACATTTATGTAAGTGAACGTATTATTAAAGTTGTCTACATCATTTCCTTAGTGATAGTAGTTTTTAAAGATAAAATTTAATCATTAGTAAAGTTGGAGTTAACTGATTGAATAATACTAATGCTTTCATGAATAATTTTAATTTCATTAAAACCCTTAATTGCATAATGTATCCGTACTGAAGTTTCTTCTGATAATGTTTAACTGAAGTTTTCTTTGTCATTTGTACGCATTATACAGATTTTGAACTTTTCCGCAAGCTGTTCGAAACATTTGACATTTAGTGTTTCTTCAAATGAATGCAAGATAAGTAGTGTTCGTATGTCCTCGAATATAATTTTTTCCCAATTCTCATCAAAAATGTTTTAAGTGTTACGTAGTTTTCCAGTTTTTTAGCATCCCTAACCGTTTCATAGCTTTACTTCCCGATTATTTAATAATTATTTTCAGCAATAAAATAATGCTAATTTTTTTTGGCAAAAACATTACTTCGAAGATTTTACATTATTTCTTTTTCAAGCATCATAAAATTTCTTTTAATGACATTGATTTCAAAGTTAGATTATTCGTGTCACTGTTTGTCCTTTTGCAGGGCGTAAAAAATGAGTTAATTTTTTTAATATTGATCTCAGATATGCGTATGATATCACAAAATTTCTCAAAATAAAGCAGAGAATTTTATATGTATGATTAGATTTCTTAATATTTTATAGTATATATGATTCTACGCATACTGAAAGGGCAGAATGGTTTTGAAAATCTGGCATGTTTCTATATTCATTGAGTATCAATAATACTCAGTTAATAATATATTCTTTCACAGATAACAATTTAATGCAAAATGCTCTATGCATTTTAGTAGCAAAATTCAACGAGATATTTGTAACCTCTATTTCTCCGAGGATATCTAAAAAATGTGTATCTGTTGCTGCTTTATCCAATACGATTCTGTTTATCCCCAAAAGAAACTAAATTTGTTTATAATTCTGTATAAAGTTTACGAAAATTTTAGGGATTATTTTAAGGAATATTTTATCTCTGAGAAAATATTTTTTGATAAGTTAAATAAGTCAAATAATTCGTTTTGTAATCGAGTTTTATATAAATATGTTACTTCTTATCATAAGCCTTTATTAAATCTCATATTAAACTTATGGTACATATTATATCGATATTATATAAAATATTTAATTCAGTCTAACTTTATGGATTTTTTATTAGTGCTTTTTGATCACTCCTATAACAAAAAAGAAATAGAAATGAGATATTGCACTTTTGAAATTCTATTGCCTAATTCTAATTCTAATCTTTCTAATAATCTAATTCTATTCTTTCATTCTATTGCAGTGCTGAAACTCTCCTCATTAAATTGTCTACTTCATTTTGAGAAATTTTATGATTGTAAGCCATATTCGACAAAACAAAGAGTGTTGCCAACTTGTGCACGAACAGCCTGTGCATGAACCTATCCTTTAAAAAACAATTTTTGTTTGAAATTTAAGTTTTCAAACACTAAAGGGTTAGTATTTGAACTGTAAATGAATTAGTTAATTTATTCAAAACTTTATATTCCAATGCTTATTTATGAACATTTCTCAATTTGTGTAAAGTTACGTATTTGGGTTGTTCCATGCGAAAACCAGAAAAGATAAAGCATATTAATTTAAGTATTCGATAAATGGAAAGTTTTAGTAATTTAAAAATAACGCTTCGTTGTAATAATAGTTAAAAACATTTCTTGTAAAGAATTTAATTTTATTATAGTATATTAATTACACTGGTTAATGAAACAAATGAAAATACATTAGAACCTGTACAATATTTCTATAGATTAACAGATAACATCTATTTTTAAAACAAAAATGCACCATTTTATAAGACACACTATTTTTAACACTTAATCTTTTTAAAATATATGAATAAAAAAAATAAAATTATGGAATGACAATCCAGTATTTTATATGAAATCTTGCTTTGATATATTTAGGCTAAATTAACAGATGTGTTATTGAATTTGTTGAATAAATTAGCTCTTGTGGCTGTAAAACTCCTTTTGTAATGGAGAAATGAGCTTATATATAAATTAGATTATAGAGTGTTTGGAATGGCTTAGACACATTTACAAAGTTCGTTGGAAAGATTAGAGAGCTATTAATTTAAATTTCTGTATAAATTACTTAAGGTGTTATATTATAAATAAATTTATTATATGAGATTGTTTATGCAAAAAAGTTCTGGACCTACAAAATTAAGGATTTCTCTATTAACACGCCCCATTTCATGGACATTCCGTTAATATATAAGTCTGTAACGTTTCCTTAGTTTAATAAATTATAAAGATAAATTACCTTTCATTTTTAACAACAAAAATAAAGACCAGTCTTAATTTTCATTCCATTTATTAAAATGTAGATTCCATGGTGAAATCTCTGCATGTTGTCAATAAGATCAATACGAATACATTCAACAACCTATTATCCGGAAACGGATTTGTAACCAATGCAAATATAGTCACACCCATTATCCAGGTACAGATTAATCGCAGCCTATCTTTAAACAACAAAATACTAGTTTGTTTATTGAACATAATAGAAGATTTACTATCACACCCTTCAGTGTGGAACAACACACTCTGCAAAAAGTTTTTTCATCAAAAGTATTTGTTAGCAACGGATTTGAGACTATACCTGTTAACTATTCATAAAGAACAGGTGTCTGCATTCATTGTCAATTGGACCGAACTGTTAGAGGCAAATAAAAAATAGAAAAGAAATATCTGTGGGCTGGTAACGATAGAAGATCATGTGTTAGCGTTTAGGATTTTTTTGTTCATGTAAGCACGATTTTATTGTACATGATCCGAAATATTTAAATACTGTTTAATCATTTGTTAAAAGTAACTTGAGTAACATTAAAAATTATACAAATGTTATAACCCTTTGTTTCGCATTCACACCTGTCCAAATAAAAAAAACAATGCAAACAAGACAAGCAGCAAGTTCGCTGTGAAGTGATAAAGAAATATAGACAGGTATAGAAAGGAAGGGAGAGAAAAGAAACAAAATCGCATGTTTTTAAGAGAGAAATTTGAATATGGAATTCAGCTGCACAACTAAACTTATTCTCCAAATTAAGTTGCTTGAAAACATAAGCAAATCGTTAATAATACTTTCTCCTAGTTTCTCCTGAGTTATTTTGCTCTATTAATTATTTTTAATTACCCTCAGATTAATTATGATTTTACGTTAACCTAAGGATGTCATTTTCGGAATCATCTTAATTAATCCGGAGTCGACTGTATCATGTTTTAGTCGTTTATGGGTCTTATTTGTTCTCACTAAAATACTAAAATGGAAATCGTAAAATGAAAAATCTTAAATGAGAATGGACATCTTAAAATAAAAAATGTTTTATGTATAAATGAATGGCCAAACTCTATTTTAACTATTTATTTTATCTTATCTATTATAATTAATAATTCTGTTTCTTTTAATTAAATTATCTTTAATTATCTATTTTTTAATTATCTTTAATATATTTGAATTATCTTTATTATCTTTAATTATCTATCTTTTAATTATCTTTAATATATTTTAATTATCTTTATTATCTTTAATTATCTTCTGTTTTTTCTTAATTATTCTTCTATGAGTCCATTTGGACATTTTTAGTCATTTTGGACATTTTATTATATATGAGAATTATAGTTTGAAAGTGTCCACAGCACATTTTCAAACCATAATTCTCATTCTTTTCTACTTCCATTCTGAGTATTATGACTGTCTAATCATTTATTATGTATTATGCCTCCTTTTTTGTGCTCATCTGAATGAAACCTGACAAAAACTTCGCATATACTAGATGATGGTATTAAATTTACGCAAACTATCATTTAAAACTAATCATTCTTTTTGAATTTGCTTAATTGGTTTAACAATTAAAAAAGCAAATTAAGCGTATAGGATAAAAAAATTAAGAAGCATTTTAGCATACTGAAAATATTTTCTCACATGTACGTAGTATTTCAAATTTAATATAAAGAGACATATTTGTATCATGGATTTTTTAAAATATCAGAATGATATAATACACTACTTAATATACTCCTGGATTTTATTAACTTACTTAGAGTTTCTGTGAGAAACCTGATAACGAATTTAAAAAAGAAATAATACAAGCTTAATTTTAATACTACTACACAAACATCGTCAGTAATAGAATATGTGCATGTGTTGAAATACGCTTCTCTTATTTTTGGCAGCTACTGAAAGAAATTAAAATTTGCAAGAACCTTTCATAATTGCCAGTTAAGGTTAACGAAGGAAATATAAACTATTGCGACGTAGTCCGTAGTATAACTGATAGTCATGAATACTTAAACTGAGAAAAAAGCGTACTTTTCAGATGAACTTGATCTTTAATTTTACTCTTTTTCTGAGTGTACCTGTTAAGTAACAGAAGTGTATTCGAAATTTCCTAATTATAACTTTTCCGATAATGAATGTGTCACTCAAACTTCAATTTTACCGTGTTTTTTCTACCATAACATGTATTTACTTAGATATTTGCATTTACTCAACCATACAATGCTGTTAAACTTAGACCAAAAAGAATGATTTTCGTTTTTCTCCATGCAGTCAGAGAGGTATCGTATTCGTTTAAAAAGCGAGTTAATAGTAAATTTTAAACATACATTTTACAGAACTCACTGATATCAAAGAGAACATATCTTATGAGTGATTCTTTTCGGTTCTACTTGCATTTCGTACTAGAAAACTGAACAGTAAAATTATCAGTAACAGTAAAAAAGGAATTATCTGATAACAAAATTTATAATGAAATACTGTATCTAGAAAGACGTGCAGAAAAGAAAGACGTTTTCGAGTATAAAACTGAAGTTATATGAATGAGAATGAGATTTTTCTACTTTCAGAATAATCAGTGCTTCTTTTGAAGCTTTAGCATTGATAATTACATTCTACATTCTGCGAACGAATGCAGCAATAAAACATGCGTTTCCGTAAAAATTCGATTCAGCAAAATTCTCATTGACGACCACATTCCTCTCGCGGTCATCGACCATTCCTTCTAACAGTATATATGTTACTGGCAAAGTATGAAACTCCGGAATTCTATAAGTCATTGTATATAATGTTAAACATTTTTAGGAAAAGTATGAAATATGAGAATTATTACATACTTTCGCTAGGCATTGTATATAATACCTAGGCATTCTACAGAATGACAAATACTCTTCAGGCAAAGTATGAAAAAAGGTTATGATAAGGCTATTATTTAAAAGACGTTCATTCCTCAAAAATGCATATATTATTTTGAAAAATTAATAGAAAAGTGCCATTAAAAAACTGTTATTCGAAATATGAAAATAAAATAGTGAGATGATCTTGATATAGCATAATAAGTTTGTATTTTCTATCTGGCTGAGACTGGGAATCAATAAGATCTACCTGCATGCGGAAATTAAATTCAGAAACAATCATAAGTTACGTCAACGCCGTTTTTAATAACTTTTTGTTTTTTTCTGGCAGGGCTCACAAATGTAGTTGTAGAGTTCAATATCATTACACGTAATGTTTTTGTATTTGGTTAATACGTCGTCCATGTGCAGTACACAAACGGAAAATAACTAAGCGTCAGCGACGCAATACTGTATAGTGTTGACGCTTTCTTTAACAGAGTAAATGAATGCAGTTTCGTTTTCCACAAACATCACAGCCTAGCAATTCAGCAGCCAGTAGTCCTGTGGTTCCTTCTGAGTAGCCATTTTGACTTTTCTACGTCATTTACTAACTTCTGGTAAGTAGTTTCGGTTCTTTGAAACGAATCAGAAGTATATTTTATACTTTGCCGGTTTGTCATTTGACATTCTGTAGAAATGTGTGAAATATGAATCGTTTCATACATTGCCGGTTAGTTTTCGCATTATATGCAATGCTCAGACATTCTATAGAATACCGGATTTCAAACTTTGCCGGTAGCATATCAGTGTTGGCAGAAATTTTTCAACTAAAGTAGCGGAAGACTCAAAAAGTCGCAAAAATCGCAAATGACGTCAGAGATCACATGACTGTTGAGATGTTATAGTTACGTGTGCTCACGTGATCTCTGACGTCATCACACATTTACTGTCTATTGGTTCCGTAAGTTAATGTATTCGATTCCTTGTCTTTTTAATTACGTATCGTAACTTTAACGAAAATTTTAAAACAGTATTGCTCATTTTCAATTGTTTAATTATCCATTTCTTTTTTAATTAATTCTCATTTAATTCAGGCTTCTGTTTTTAAATTAATTCGTGCATACCCATTCTTAACAGATTCCTCACGTTTAAACTGTTAGCGCTTTTGTACTAAATTCTTTTGAGCTGGCAGTTAATTTTTTTTCTTTTTTTGCATAATTGTGAATATTTTAATTGAGGATTGCTTTTCAGGGAGATTTTTCGTTCTGCGTGGTGGTCTTTCACAATTTCAGATTGTGATTGCTTAAAAAAGCCTTTGTTCTTTCACTGTTAAATTTATTTCTGTTGTTATTTAAAAAAACGTCGACGCTCTAATGTTTAAATCATCTCCATTGCTTAGTTCTTAGCCATATTATAATCAGGAGCACGAATTTCATTTCTTTCTCTGTTTGGGTATTTAATATATGGCGCGTAAGCTGCAAGCTATTTTGTTGGGTTCATTATCACCATAGAACTAGAGACTGAAAACCAAAACTCTCCAGGGAGGAGGGGGGAAATGTGAGAGGTTCTGAAGCAGCTTCTTGTCTTTCTTTCCCACTTTTCCCCTTTTCATACCTCCTGCTGGTTATACCGGCATCAGGCTGTGCAGTTCGAAAAGAAAAGCCCACATGTATACAAGATTGCCAGATGCCAACTTATATTTAAGCCTAAATGAACTTTTTTTATATAAATTATTTTTAATTGGTACATTATTTTAACAAAAAAGCATTTTAAGATATATTAAAAAAGTCTTTGGAGTCGCAAAAAGTAGCATAAGAAAATGATGGAAGTCGAAAAGTTTCGCAAAATCGCAAAAACCGAAAGTTTAGTAGCAACAGGTTGCTAAAAGTCGCAAATTTGCGAAAACTCGCACTATCTGGCAACACTGTAACATATAAAAATATCTCCACTAGGCATAAGTGATAGTCCTTCTCTTTAAAGTGACCATCCTTACAACAGCAAATTCTAGAGAAGTAATTATTTAAAGTGATATATTATACTCTAAGCGATTTTTCTTAGTAATTTTATATTAATTTCTTAGTAAGTGTAATTACTGATAGGTCTCGAAAATTCGCTTGTTGCAGAATGCCTCAAAACTGAATTGCTTTGTGTTAAGAAATTTAATCATTTTATCTGAGTTTTTGCAAACATCAGCCTGAGATGCTCGTTATCTCATAAATAAATCTATTATCTATCTATGGGCAGCTTTTCGGGTCTATCTCTTCAATGGAATTTGAGCGACTGAGTAAAAGATAACAAAATATTTACTTTAATGTATTATTCTGGTGTAACATAGTTGGAATTTTTTCAAGTAAACGCTAAAATCCTATTCAAAACTTTCTAAAAAGGGACGTATTTTGAAACTGAGATTTACAGACTTTTTATGGGAATAAATACATTGTGCGCAACTTTTAACTAATATATATCAGTATCTTTAAGTTTATGTCTTTCTTATTGAAATTTCAGTTACTTATTTGTTGACTTAGAATTTTGTTTGGATAATTTTAATAAAACATAGCATGTACTTACCCTTCACCGCAGTTCTGGATGCAAAGGGAATGCTTTGGCCCCACATTTTACACAGAGTAATTTCATCTTTCTATGTTTTCGGTTTTATTTTACATAAATAGAAAATTTCAGTAATGTTCAACATGCCTAGTGAGTTCTCAAATTGTGCGATACTCATATATCTCGAAAAGTCATTAATTTCGATGCTTTCATCGAATGTATAAACATAAAAAATTAACGTGCGAAAAATATTTTATAATACTAAAATTTATAATGGTGATTTTATGGTATTAATGTAACTCTGTAAAATCATTTCTAAAATTTCATATCAATGTTTTAGTGAATTTCCGTGTAATATGCATTACCTTTTGAACGAGTGATCTTTTTATTATTTTGTACCTGATATATTTATAAATTTTACTGTTACATAATTAGTACATACCTAATAAAAACTATATAATATTACGATGAAAAATTTCCTATTAAATCTTATGAAATAAATTTTCTATGAAATGTTAAATTTGTACATTTTTAAAGTATAATTCTTAAGGAAATTTATAAATATGTAAATTTTCAAAGCTAACTTGGAAGAAAAATGTTTTAACTAAAATTGTAAATATATTAAATTATATGTCTGCAGGTTCTATATTAAGTCTGTTTCAAGGATGCTTTAGCCTTCTTTTACCTGAGCTTCTTGTTATATGTGCTTTTACGAAATATTCATGAAAGTGAGTAACTTTCTGAGTTATTATACATAATCCACATATCTCCAATACAAAGTATTCATTGTGTACTGAACTCAGGATGAGAGTTAAATAACCATTATATGTCATAATCGTACCCTTATAATTTCAAATGATGATTGTGAATATATAAATATATAAACATCGATCGAAAATAATGTAAACATTGTGCAAGAAATGTTCTCAGACTTCGTTTCTATGGTAATGTGAAAAAGATTGTTCATATTGAGTCATATTTGTGTTTCAACGTTTAAAAAGTGTTAACTTGTGATATAATCGAAAATGTAATAAAAATGTGAATAAGGAGGATGTAATAAACAAAATTATGGTTCTGTAAATTTTCGATCTCTTTTATTTCACATATTTCTAAGGTTAAACTGAATTTCTATATTATTGGGTTCTACACATTCCTCGATTTGGAGTAACTGACGATAGCACTTGATGAAGACTCAAAACACAACTTATTCGTTATTATTACACAGGAAAGTTCCAAAGACGCGTTTACAGTCGTCAAAAAACTACGATAAAAAGCTGAAACAATCAGCAAAACAGCTGCAACTGTGCAAGGCAAAACACTAAAGTACAACTCCCGACTCGGTTCTGTCGCTCTCAAGCTAATCTCTGAACTCAAAACACTACTACTAAACTCAGTATGCTACTTTCTCCGAGTGCAGACACGATATATATAGCTTTAACCTACCTTCGAGAAGACGCCCGAAGAAAACCACAAAGAACGCGTTCTAGAATGTTCTCTCTCCGTCAATGGCATATCGCTAATTTTGTAGGCAAATATCATCAAATGAGCAGTTTCGCGACAAATCTGGCAAACCTGCCTTTCCATGCACTTTCTAGCAACCCTAGCACCACTTTACGAGGAAGCTATCTCACCACAGCTGGGCATTTCGCAACAATATGAACTAAACAAAGTAACCTTGCCAGACTATCGAATAACGTTTCTCCCTTACTGAACTTAGATTGCTACAATGCAACTAATAAAAATAAAAGTGCAAAAACACTAAAATATTTATTGGTAATTTAAGTTTAAATATAAAAAGAATAAAAAACTTAATTCCCGTTGCGTTCTGCCTTGGCAGCACAATGCAGTAGTTAGATACACACATATCAAAGCTGCAAAATAAGAATTCTATTGCTAAGGCACCTTTTCCCGTTACTACGAGCGAAAATTTAATTCACCATCACTCAAATCACTGGCAAGAGTTATATGAGGATCATTGCATTCGCGATCGAGGTTTTCAAACTTTTCTCTGTAAACTTACACTCTTCTTCATTATTTAAAGTTTGCACTTTTGCTGGCAAATTTGCATTTTTAGTGGCATAGACGAAACACTAGAATTGCTTTAAAGCAAATTTAAAATACAGAGAGAGAAACAGATCGTCATAAAGTGATTTCTTTTTGCAGTTGCAAGCAGTTAGGCATTGAAAGAAACATAATACCTATCGGAAACATCGATTTTTTCTTCCTCGTACGAATTGAAGGAAGTATTGTAATCACGAAAATTTCCAAGTACCATATTCCAACGAAAATATCCATTTTGAGCGCTATCGAACGCAATTTGATAACATTTTTGTACGTAAGAACAGAATAAAGGACTCTTTTTCCCAAACGAATTATAAAACTAATTTAAAATGGATTCAGAAGAGATTTTTTCGTGGCATCTCAACGTACATAATCAATCATGTATGTATGCATGTATCTCTCTTTAGAACGTTGACATTTCGTATATAGGACTGCTATCGCATGCACTTGTGCACCTCCCTTTTTGGTGGCAATTGGCGCCCCAAAAGTATATATATATATATATGTGTGTGTGTGTGTGTGTGTGTGTGTGTGTGTAGTGTGTGTGTTGTGTGTGTGTGTGTGTGTGTGTGTGTGTGTGTGTGTGTGTGTGTGTGTGTGTGTGGTAACTGCGCAGTCGTGACGGCTGAGTACATTAAAAGCTGACAGTCTCGATGGCAGAGTGGCAGGACGAGAGGAAGAATCTGATACCAAACTAAGTTCAGACAATTATCATCTTTATTTCCAGGCACAGTAGAATAATTCCTCGTAGGCAATATACCCTTTAATCGGGACAATTACGATAATTTCTTATATACAATTTACATAGATTAATGGGGGTGACGTTATTTCACACGGACAAGCAGAGCATAGAAGACACGTTAGCAATGGCGGAGGCTACGCAAAGGAATGCAGCAGAATAATGACATAGTTATTGTGCCAAGAGTATTTATACTAAATCTGATGCCCAAGTACAGCTAATCTGTGATTGGTTAATTTTAGTTTTAGTTGCCCTTTTGACATAGCGTTATATAACGATAGAAAGTTCTCGAATTTGGGAGAACAGATGAATTTAGGAGGACAGCACCAAATCTAGAAGAGTTAATTTTGAGACCGCCAATCGTATTTTGTTATATCTTAGATATATACTACGCTGTTACTCAGCTCCGCGAGCTTAGATTTTTATTCTTATATGTTGGTAAATTGAGCAATTTTTGCTTTCAAAATGATTGAATTATGTGTTTCTTCTCTTCCGGTTAAGGATATTATGCCTTTAACCAACCTAAATGCAATATTTGTAGAATTATCAACAATTTAAAAGTTGTTTAAGTGCGGCTAAGTCTATTTTTTTACCATAGCAGCCATATTTCTTTACATTTATGCTTAGCAGTGTAGTGGATTTGTTGCCAATCTAGAGACACTAAGCTTCGTAACGACAAAGGTAACATCTTCTTTTATTATTGCGAATTAAGTCATGCTTAATCCATTCTGGAATCATTATGCAAGTTATTAAATTAATCCATATGTTGATTCAGCATAGCGTCCACAACAAACTCAGTCAGTTTCTAAGCCTTCAGTGTCTTTTTGCCGAGCGAGACCAAAAGTTTTCAGTTTTGTGCACCGAAAAATGTGCATTCTTGCCCGCTGCCCTAATTGCTTTTTTGCGTGGAAAGTATAATTTTAATTGTGAAAATTGTTCTTTAAATTGTTTTAACTGCATTTATGTTTTATATTTTTCTATATTTTTTTTATTTTTAATAACGAAATTTTAGTTTTATGTATTTTTACCTTGTCGTGAAGTAAGAACTGAATTAATTGAATGAGAAATATATCTCTAATGAATTTCGAGGAAATAAGTAAATGAAATGCAGCAAAAAATACAAATGATTTAATAATTCGTAAAAGGAAGTCATGTGGTGACATCAGAATTTTTAGTTTATTGTAATAATTCATCGGAATTCGAAGTTATGTTGACTTTCTTAAATCTTGTTCTCTGTGGTCCGCTAGTTCTCCCAGTTAGCAGGTTTGAATCTTCTCATATTTTTTAATATCTTTTAGTAGCATTCAGTTTTAAAACATTTAACTAAGTATTTTGACTTTTCACTCTTTAATTATACTCATTAATTTCTTGCAATTATCTATATTATAGTACTTCAGAATTTCGGCACAAAGCATCTGAAAAGTTGTAGAACTAATTTCTTACAACACCGAATGACCTGAAACATTCTTGGCTCTTAACATTCGGAGCATAATCCTGAAGTTTGGCACGTTTATACGAATTCTTGATGTCTTCGTGCAGTTCATCTTTTGTAACAGTTATTAAGTCTGGTTTAAAAGAGTCCTTTAAATCTCTTCAAAGCTGTTAAAATAATGGCCTTTGAGCTGTGTCTTCACTTTAGAGCAACGAAAATAGTCTGAATGTGCTCTAAATCTAATAAATGAGAGAGCTGATTAAGAACTATGCCATTTCCTTTGCTAAACGTTGCTTGAAAAGAATAGAATTGGATAGTGGCGCACTGCCGTGCTACAGAAACTTATATCATTGAGCTGTTTCAGGCCTAATGTGTTAGATTATGTTCAGAAGTTTCTTCAGTATGTCTTTAAAAAATGTGATGTGTACACCACATGACTTTCTTGTACGGAATATTAAATTATACTCATTTTTTCTTGCACTTCATTTAAACTTATATGATTGAAATAAATCTACTTCGTAAATAGCGCATAAACCACAATAAAATAAATGCACTCTTTAAAATTCACTATATTTTTTACCATGGCGACACTCTGGCGATAGGTCTCTTAACAACGTTACATCTCATTCATTTTATCACTCAGAATGCGCAAAAAATATGCATATTATGTGAAGAATTATCTAATCGCTGTCACAAGTTCTATCAAAATACTGTGATAAATCTAAAACGATGTATAAAAGAAATTAAACAAACAGAAAAAAAACAGTTTTCACAAACGATTCAGTATTTTTCATTCTGAGTAACCCATTAAAAGGGGGAGTATATTCTGATTCATTTAGTTCTCACTTCGGGACAAGGCAGAAATGCATAAAAATTCAAAATATCCATATTAAAAATTACAAAGTAAATCTTAAACACATATTTCCTCGAATATATTCCAGAATGGATTAAGTATGATTTGATTCGCTATAATAAAAGAAGACGTAATCTTTGTTGATACGAAGAAGTAATCTTTGTTAGTTTCTCTAAATTGGCAAAAAATCCACTATTCTGCTGAGTTTCAAATGTAAACAAAGATGGCTGCTATGGTAAAAAAAATAAAATTAGGCTTGGCCGCATTTAAACAACTTTTAAATTGTTGATAATTCTACAACTGTTGCGTTTAAGTTAACTAAACGTATAAAATCCTTAACCGCAAGATAAGAACAACATAATTCAATCATTTTTAAAGCAAAAAATGCACAATTTACGAACATATAAGAATAAAGAAACTGAGATCACTGAGCCGTGTAACAGAGTGTATATATATATTTACATTCTTTTGGTGTAGCCGATTGCAACCAAAATAGGAGGTGCACGTCTACATGTTATACCAGTCCTATATATAAAATTTCAACGTTCTGATACTACTTGTTTTTGCGTTATGCGAGATATATACGTACGTACCTACAGACGCCATGAAAAAATCTCTTCAGAATCCATTTTAAATCAGTTTTATATTTTTTGGGGGGGAAAAGAGTCCTTTATTCTGTCCTTACGTACAGAAGTCACGCAAAAACATTGTTAAATTGCATTCGATAGCTGTCAAAATGGGTGTTTTCGTTGAAATATGATACCCGAAATTAAAATAATTCCTTTTTACTTCGTACAAGTTAGCAAAAAAAGTTTACCATCTGTCCTTGAGAAACAGTCTCCCTGTTAAATGTTTGTTTTCGATCAAAAGGTTTTTACTCGAGTTTTCTCATGAGGAATTTTCTGTAATCAGCTAAAAATGGGGAATTGCTGAAGATGGTGGAACACTGTATTGCTAATTATCATTCCGCATCTATAGGAATGTGTTTATCTGCAACTCACATTGAGTCAGTAAAATGTGTGGCCATCATTCGGCGCTATACTCAGCTAACGTTACCATAACGGCCCACTTCAATCCAGGCGCATTTCCTTCGACTCCTTTATTTCATTGGAGATTACAGAATTAGTTTAAAAAGCATTCAGATAACGTAATTTATTTTTGTAACATAATTACATATTGTAATAAAAGGTCTAAGATATTTTATTTTGTACTTTTTTTCTTATTCAGCAATTCTACTTTCTTCTTCACGTTTTACTTTCTATATAATGAAATTTGTCCTAAAATTAAATTAAACAGGGTGATGAAATTAAAAGATTAAATACTTATACTCTGTTATACTCTTTTTCAGTTAATCTAAGCACTAATTTGCTTACATTACCGGACAAACTATCATCTCTTAGTTACCTTTTTGTACTAGAATAGTAAGCGATTACAACACTATGAAAATAACTGAAAAGTTTACTTGCGCGTTAGTTAAAACATTTGCAGGGATTATTTTAATTTTCTAATAATTATTTTTAATTTTGAAAACCTTTGCTTTAAATTCTTGTTTTCCACCCACAACTCCCAAACCGAATGAATTTTTTGGATCGCATTTTATATAAAAGAGATAGAACCAGCATTTAATGGGAAGTACAGTCACTTCCATAAAAGACCTCAAAAGTTCTCAATAGAGCGTGTTCTGCCTTCGGACTACATCTTTGCTTTAAGCCTATAAGGCATTTCTCCCGCCTTCTTCGCATGCCTTTAGTGATGTAGTGGTCAGCACGCTCAGCGCGTATTTGAGATGTCCGTGGTTCGAATTCCGGCGAAGGCGTTGCTCATTTTTCATTTCCCATGTTTTCAAAAATACCTAATGTCTCTACAAGTGGCGCTCGAACTAAAAGGGTGGTGGATGATGATTCTCCATCACCAGGATTTGGCCACTGGGTCCAATAATCTCCATTAAAAGGGGGAGTATATAAGGTATTACTCCCGCCTTCTCCGAATCCCTTCGTGGTGTTGTGGTCAGCACGCTCGGCGCGTACTCCAGAGGTCCGTGGTTCGAGTCCCGGCGAAGGCGTTGTTCCTTTTTCGTCTCTCCTGCTTCGAAATAACATAATGTCTCTACAAGCCTACTTTACCACGTTCGGCCATAGTCCTACGTGCCTGTTAATATTTGCCAGTAAGGTTTAATTACGGGCCAACTCGGCTAGTTATTTCTCTACAGCTTCGGCTAAATTTTAGTAAGTTAGAATTAGTTTAGTTTCTTATTTTCTTTGGTAATTGGAGGCTTTCCTGTACGCCCGAGAGGGGCTGCCAGTCTAGCAGTTCTTTGAGTGAATAAAGGGCTATTTTAATCATTCTTTGGACTTGTCTTTACAGTTGTAAGATGACCAGCGAATAGTCGCGGGATTCTTCCCCAAAGTTCTAGTAGCCAAGGACATGTAAATTAACTAGAAGTTTATACATCAATGAAATTAATTCCTGCTTCTTCTGGGCTAAACGTATAAGAATGGTTCAACGTATTTGCAGTTTCACGTTTAAAGCTTAACAAACTAACTCCTCTAGCCCATGACAGTTAATGTAATTACAAACACATTCCCCTACTCGTAGCTTAACACTAAGGATAAGCAACAATAGAAGATTTCAGCACTACAGGATGAGGTTGCCAACACGTTAGATTCTTACTCTTTAACCCTCTAACCGGCAAGGCCGTATATATACGGTCTAGAATATTTTTTGTGATATCTGTACGAACGTATATATACGTGCATATTAAAGTATGTCAAAGAAATTAAGGCAACATATTGAAAGTACATAAATCCAAGTGTAAAATGCGAGGAAACTTTTTACATTAAATCAAGAAAATAAATTTTTTGGTAGTAGTTTTGCGAAATTTGTGCTTTCTTAGGGAAAACCCTGGCCGGTCAGAGGGTTTTAATTAAATTCACTCCATTTTTATTTCTTATTTTCTAGTGAAAGAGAAGTGCAGTAAAGGTTCCACATAAGACACAAGGAGTTAATTAAAATATGCATCACATACATTACCATTTTTGTGTTAATAACATTTTATTCAAGAAGTTAGATTTAAATACTGAAATAATTTCAGTCACAAACCCGAATTTCCTTGTCTATTTCCCACTGCAAATATCCATCCTTATTAAGATGTTTTAAATCATCATTCATGTTAAAAGGCAATGTCATATTGTGTAAAACAACTGCAAAATGATTGCTGTTAAATCATCACGTGATTTCAAACTTAAATGAACGTTTTTCAGAAGTGCATGTTATGAAATCTTAATATTTCCTTCCGTATGCTTGAACTAAAGTACTAAGAAAAAAAATCAAAGAAAGTTTGAAACAAATGCCTTTGCAGAAAAAATGGGAATTTGAGTTACGAATTTTCCGTTGCCAAAGCCCATAATTAGAAGTTAAATATATTAGAAATTTCAGTCAGAGTCGAATACTAATAGTAAGAAGTTTCATTAATGTATACTGACTTACAAAAAGTTATTGCAATATTCATTCTGAATTATTTATTCATTAATTTTAATATAATATTTGGGATTAAATTTTATGAAAAAATTTTGGAACTCGTACATGATTTGAATTCTAAATAGAAGTGTATGTTAGAAGACTTATAATTATTTTCTACTGAGATACGTAGTCATGGCATTATAGCAGAGATGTTTATAAAAAAATCTGCTGGGTACATTTGAATTATGTGAATTAAGCTGATTACAATATACCTCATTTAGAAAAGTTATTAAAAAATAAAATATACATTCTTATAATTACACTGCTTTTACATTGGTTTTTTCAACAATCATAGAATAGAAAAACGGGATAGATAGCATAGATCATAAGGGATTCAGCTATGGTGTAGACTTCTTTATAATCTATAATATTTGGCTTAATTATGTCAAAATTATGGAGGGTTTTCAAGCTTATATAACTTATGGCAGACTTTCTAAGGTAAAGAGATAGACGTACAGGAAAACTAAAAATTATATTGAGAAAAGAATTAAAAATAATCGTCACTTATTTCGGAGATTAAAAATTCTGTATCGTAATACAGCCCTCTTTTTTAATTTTGTACCTAGTTATGAGAAATTATCGATTAGGAAATACATCTGTGAATTTTGCACGTATACATATGGGCTTTAATCGCATTTAATTAACTGAAAATTTACGAAATAGTAACTTTTTTTTCGTCTGAGACCTCATAAAATGTTACATAGTCTCCTCCTTTCTCAGTGTCGAAACAATCTTTTACCGTTGGAACTTTAGCTATTCAACATTTTTAAAAGTAATCTTTGGAAGTATTCTTGTGTATTCCCTCAGGAGATGGATCAAAGTTCCTAAATCTCCTTAATAATTAATAACGTTCAGCTTACAAAGAGGAACCTCAATTTTTGAAGTTAAATATAAAATGTGTTCATTTATTTTAATGTAATACTGGTAATGCAGTGACATATTTTAAAAATTTTGGTCAGAGCTTGTAATATCTGGATCTTCTTTTCCATATAAAGTAAGCTAAATGCTATTAAGGAACCTGGCGAATTCTCGCACAGGGGTGAAATGATACCAGCACAGAAGAAGGGTGAAAATAACCCTTTATTAAGTCTAAGTAAGATTTGCACTTCATGCTTTACAATAACACCGACCACTTGCGGTGGAACTTAAACATTATAACATAAATCAGTTCAATTCTAAATAGAACAGTGCTGGATTAGCACGTTAAATTAAGGTTAACTTAGGTTGACTCACAATCCTAACAGGCGTGACTACTAATCGAAATGGCCAAAGGGCGTATTAGCGTAACAGCAGGGTCAGAAGTGAAACGTGCGCTGGCTAACGAAAACACGCTCTGACTAAACTCCGAGATTCACCCATTTAAGTACTCACTTCACTTAACTTTAAATTTACATCCTGGCAAGGAAATGGGAGGGGAGATTGAGGAGTTCAGAAACGATAACAAAATTTGAATAAAATGGTAGTTAACTAAAGGAAATCCTACAAGCTAGGAATAACTACACCTGTAAACCTAACTTTGGGACAATTATATGAAGCAAGCGGAAAAGCTGCCATTACTAAGCACTTTCCTTTCCGCCATCGAAGAAACAGCTAGCCCACTGGGTTAGGTGCTTTTCAGCCTGTTGGATCCCGTTGATGAAATTAAAAATAAATAAATAAATAAGTAAAATAAACAGCTTAGTACTGTGTCTTCCGAGAATTGGTTACATTTAGAGCTAAGTGCTGTGTCTTCAGGATTTGGCCAAGCTAAACAAGGAACATTTTTTCACTATTATGGTACATGTTAGGCATACAGATATATTAAGGATATGGTATAGACTCTAGTACAGATGTAAAGATGAGCAAATACATTACAAATTGTAAAATGCATTAAATGAGTTCTGGATTAATCATAGTATTAAACATAAATAAAAAAAGACACTAAGTAAATTAATATATGTACAAAGCGGGCTTCTGACGGCACGGTGTCTAAGGAAAGAAGTTACTCCACGCTGTCAGCATTGCTTTTAGTAATGGTAGTGCAGTCCCTAATGCGGTTGAGCGCATATTTATTCTTAATTGTGTTCTTGAACCATGCCGGCATATTGATTGCAGATGGTCTTTTTAAATGTAAATCCAATTACCAAAACACAGCAAAAATCCTAGAGCAAGCGTTTGTAAATTCAGGTATCATTTAAAAATAGAAGTGTTCAATGCGTTTCTTCGAAACGGCTGGAAACAACTTCCCTTGTAAATCAACTATCTTAGCAAATCTACTAAACATGCAGTTGGATTTCCTTTAACACTACGATTCAAAATCCTTAAATAAGTTTACATGGCAGTAACTTCGGATATCACGTAAAATGGAGGCATTGCACTGGATAGAAAACCCTGCCACATCTAATATACTTTCCTAGCAAACATCTTAAATATGATTAAATGTTTCCTTAACGAGGCGGCCTTGGACAAAGTCGTTTGGGCAAGTTTTTAAACATTAATGACTTCGAATGTTAAGTATAATGGCGGTATCAAGTAACATCCGCGGGAGTGGCACGAAACAACTGCCGCGCAGACCCATGATACAAACAAGCATGTTAAATAAGCGAAAGCATTTCTTTTGCAAGGCCCCTGCAAAGTTTTTAAGCAATTTTAAACGTTTTTATTGCGGATCTTAAATACAATAAAGTTACCAGTACGTTTTATGGCTAAAAACATTACCATGTCAACCTCAAAAGAAAGGAAATGAATGTATTCAATTTTTCAAACGAATATTTGCTCTTTTGTGACAAAAAGCCAAAATATTCGTTTAGCACTTGAAGCGAATACTAACAATGCTAAACTGATGCTCTCGCATATGTTCAGATAGCCGGAAATCATACAGGGTGATCAACGAATAATCCCTGATTTCAAAATTAAATATCTCTACAACAATGATCAATAGAATTATGCGGTAAACTGTACGTTTATTAGCAAATCTGTAAAAATGGTGTACAAAAGTTTAGAACATTTAGTTACGAAAATCGTTAATAGATGGCGCTCTGCGCTGAAAACTCTTTCTCTGAAAGGCGTCTAGAAAAAAATGTTTTTAAAAAAAGTGAAGTAGCCTTTGCAGTCTCAAAATACAATTTTTTCAAAATGTTCAGCGTTCGAAACAACGAGGTGGCGTAAACGAGCAACGAAATTTGACATCACGTCTTGCAATGTCTCAACGGAAATGGAATCACATGCAACACCAATCAACGATTCAAGCTCATCTAGAGTAGCAAGATTGCTTTGATAGACAGTATCTTTCAATGCGCCCCACAGAAAGAGGTTACAAGGACTCAGATCGGGAGAATATGGAGGACAAGCTATTCCTGTATCAGTAAACTGCGAATAATTTAACGCAATTACTCTATTCCCAGAGTATTCATGAAGAAAGCAAAAAACTTTATCTGTTCGATGTGGTCAAGCCCCATCTTGCATGAACCAGTCGATACCTGGTCGATCCTCCAACGCTAGTTGAGTGCTGACAAATTGTTCCAAAATTGTAACGTAACGTTCAGTAGTTATCGTTTCTCGTACAAAAAAGGGTCCAATAATGCCTCTGGCACATACCGCAGCCCATACAGTAACTTTAGACGAATGCAGTGCTTTCTCTTCACGCAAATGAGGATTTTCGGAACCCCAAAATCTCCAGTTTTGTTTATTAACGATTCCATTCAAATGAAAATGCGCCTCATCTGTGAACCAGATGCAGCTCACATCTAACGAGTCGTTGTCGATCATTGTTAGACTCTGATTCGCAAAGTCAACCCTTTGTTACACAGCTTTCATGGGTATGGCCTGGTGACTTTGGATTTTGTATGGAAACAGCCGTAAGTTATTTTTTAACATTTTTTGCGCGCTCGTGTACTTCAAACCTGTCTCTGATACAATCCGTTAGATGCTTTCCCTAGGATTTTGCTGAACAATTCAAGAAACTTTGGCTTCATTTTCAGGAGTGACTACCTTTTGCCTAGGCCCAACATTTCCCTTTCGATCATAGTCCGTTCGAATTTCACGAAGAACATGCGAAGGGTTTTCGCATCGTGTCCAACTGGAACATTGAATCGGTTTTGAAACCTGCGACGTGTTGCCGTAGACTGTGTTTTAGTCGGTGAAATTCCAGAACCAAAAAAATCACGTTGTTCAATGGAATACATTGTTTCACTTTCTACGCTAGCCTCTTTTCACTAGCCAACAGTCATACTGATCACTTTCGACTTCGAAGCACGTTTTAAAGGCTATTGATAGGTCATTGCGATTAGAGCGCCATCTGTTAACGATTTTCGTAACTAAACTTTCTAAACTTTTGTACACCATTTTTACAGTTTTGCTAATAAACGTACAGTTTACCGATTTTTACAGTTTTGCTAATAAACGTACAGTTTACCGCATAATTCTATCGATCTTTGTTGTAGAGATATTTAATTTTGAAATCAGGGCTTATTCGCTGATCACCCTGTATATATTTTTATTACTGCTTTATTCTAGGAACATGCTTACTTTACTACTTAATTACTTTATGAAATCTACTTTTACTTGATTACTTTACGAAAGGCTTTCTGAAAATGCCTTTCATAAAATAACATCAATAGTTCCTGTTTCATTAAAAACCTGCTTTTGATGAATAATAATAGCTTTTAAATCGATTTTATGGTAACATTTATTTACGAACTCTAGTCAAAGCCTGCCTAAAAGAAGCCTATGTTTTTGCTTAAAATGTCAAGTAATCACTTTCAAGTCACGTAATAAGTGAAAGCAGTAAATATATCTCAGATCTATAATCTATAACCGTCTTCATTTCTTCGGAAGCCATTTCAAATACTTATTAAAGATTCATGTTTTCGTGTTAAATAAGAATCATTATTATCCAGTATTAAATAATAAATAAGTAAACTAATTTATGAAGGGAATTTCAGTACCCTGAATTACAGAAACATGAATTTCCTTTCGTTCAACATTCGCGGAAGCGTTCATTTTTGACATCACAGCTGCAGAAGAAAGAATTTCCGACAATCGATTCATACGCACAGTTGTTTTCATTTTTCTTCTCTGCCCCTAATATGTCGATATTCATCGCCATATTCTGGCTGCCAACCAAGTGAAAAGAAAAATTCGTGACACGCTTTAGGTCTGCAACTTTTATCTGTACTGCGACTGAAATATTCAAAGGTAACAGGAACTTTCGATGGAGCGACGTTTCACTGAAAGCAAGAATTCGGTGTAATTAATACACCACTTTTTCTGCTTTCATATGGCTTGATGAAAAGTAATTGGTGCAACTTATAGCAGTTTTAGCATTAAAGTAAAGACTGAGTTTCACTCGATTAGTCAGATATCAAATTTCTTAATTTATTATAATGTTTAGCAATATATTATGTAATTCAAAAAATACTAAAACCCAATATATATGTTCTAAACTATGATGTTCGGGAAAACATGGAAGTAAATTACTGACTAATTAATTCTTAAAATAGCATATTATGCAAGTTATAATTCAGTTTCATGAGAATTTAAATTAGCAATTTCATTTACCAATAAAAAAATAACTTCTGTAATTAAATGTAGAACATTTATTGATTATGAATATTCAAAAATATCTAAAACTATTTTAATTGAATAATTGCTCATATAAAGCCACATTGATAATATAGAAGGGTTTAACATTTATTTCATAATCTACAACAATTTTAGAACTTAACGTAGTAATTGAATTTATGAAACTATTCGTAGAGCAGCCAAATCAGCTTCCGACTGACCAACGTTTAATCATACGTTAAAATAAAACTGACACTCGTTATAAAGAACCCTCGCGTTATAACGAAAATGGACATTATTTTACAAAAGATGGCTCATTGTTTGAGATCATTTAGGAAAATCAGTTGAGAGTTTTTCAACCTTCATTGTAATGGAACACGCATTATAGTGTAATGTTTATCTTAAGTTTTTAACAGTTATCTTTAGTTAAAGCTACTTTCCTATCCTTTCTACTTTCAGCTTACAATTTCCTACCAGAATGTGTTTCCATCGCGTTTAATGCAACTAAGTAAGAGTAGTATTTAAGTCAAAATTTCACTGACTTCGTTAGAGAGCCAGAGTTTCTGACTAGCGCGAGTTTGCCTTTTGAGCTACGTCCTTTCGAACCACTCACTTCCAAAAGTTAAGCACGGAGAGGAAAATGCTAATTTCCGGAAGCCAATCAGAATTGAAGAGGATGCAATTCGCTGCAGAGGTAGATATAAGTATGCAAATATGTTAGGTAACAGCCAATTTCGCTTTTATGTCAAGAAATATGAAAAAAAGCAGTCTTACACGAAGCCAACTTTATGAAGAGTTACCGAAGTTAATTGTAAGTGCTGGTAGAAGGTGTTTAAGATTTTCGTACAATTTGTTTTCAAGACATACGTGTTTCTATGACTTCCAGAATAAGAAAGGAAGATTCTGAGCGCTGGCGTGCTGTGAGGCGCATTGAAGCCGGACAGTCGACCACAGATTTGCTCTTTTCTTCAGCGTTCATCATTCTGTAATTTCACGTTTATGGAAACAATTCCAAACCGCACAGACAGTTGTCCGAAGGCCCGTAGCCGGTCGCCCAAGGGTTACAACCCCGCGGAAGATCGATATATTGCTATTGTAGCCAAGCGAAATCGCAGAGCGACTTCCACACGTGTACCATCTATGGTTACAGCGTCCATTGGTAAGGCGATATCTGCAGGTACTGTCCGCCGAAGATTACATATGAGTGGTCTGTACTCCCGGGTACCTCGAGTGTGTTCCTCTACCCGTCCAATCAAAGGGACACGACTACAGTGGTACCGAGAACATGTCAATTGGAATGTGTGTCATGTTTACTGATGAGTCAAGATTTGCTTTGGAGCCAGATGACAAGCGTATAAGGATATGGCGTGAACAACAAGCACGCAATCAGTCCCAAAACATCACCGAAAATTACGGCGGAATTTTGAGGCGGAAGCATTATGGTGTGGGCAGGGATTTCATTAGGATATCGCACCGACCTGCACATCTTAAGCGGGGTTCTTTGACGGCTGTCCGGTATGGAGATGAAGTCCTAGAACCCATTGTGAGATTGTACCCTGCAGCAGTTGGCCCTTTTTTTGTTTTAATGAACGATAACGCACGTCCCCACAGAGCTGACATCGTCAATGACTACTTGGAGAGTGAAGGGATTTCGCGTATGGCGTGGGCAGCATATTCGCTCGACCTTCCCATTTTTCAATGGGATTAAAGTCGAGCGCTGGCGCTTTGGGATGCTCTCGACCGTGCTGTATCTTCACGTTTCCCCAGCCACTACCAGAAGAATGGCGAATGCTTAATTTTGCGGTGGTTGACCTTGTGTTGGTCACAAGGTGTAAACTTTGGATACAGATGAGGGGGCATCACATACCCTATTAACGTCCTTTTTTCAGTTTATGCTGTTTATTTTTACTTTATACATAATTCTGTTTAAGTCTCCAGTATGTCATTATCTGATAACTTACAAAAATTTAATATTGTTTTCATTTCTGTATATAATTATTGGTTTTGTTTTATGCATAAATATATATGCTACTTTCCTGCCGAATTTTGTGTTAATCAAAGCAGTATTTGTTGACTTTTTTGCATTTTACATCTTTGTGCTTAACTTTTGGAAATGAGCGTACTACGCTCGGCCGTACTTCACGCCTATGACAGCTTGGCCAACTTAATTGAGATTTAGGGCCAACTACTTATCCTGATAGCTTCGGCTATATCTTTTTAGTTAAACATTAATTCTTATTACTTTGAATTCAAGCCCAAGTGGAGGCTTTGCTGTATGCTCTCAGATAGGCGCCAACTGTGTTATTTCTTATTTTGAGAAATAAAGGGTAATTAGCACTTCCTGAGTCTTACGTCATTGTTCATGTACTCAAGCGATTATTCCCTTATCTGTGTACAAGGTTCCTCACATTTAGCTTAGATAAAAGGTTGAAACCCCACAATACTGAGCTGTCACTGTACTGATCTTTGACTGCTTATACGAAATACGAAAAAAATGGGAAAAAATTAAACCGAAAAAAAGAAAGGTCTGAAAGGTTTCATATTTTAAATTACGTCCAAAGGGGCGTTTTTCTAACATTTTGTGTGTTACCTTTATTTATTAAATATCATGTTCTTCGCTTTTAAACCATAAAATTCAGTTCAAGAGCAATATCGCAAAATAATTTTAAATTGAGCACATATTTAGAATTTCCGATACACAGTCTCGCGCGCTGGAGACAAAAATGTTTTTTCTGTACAACGTTGCCATTGCTCGCTTTTAAATCCTTGAGTTGGTTAATCAAAAATTCGTTAGGTTTACAAAATATAAAATCGATAATAAAACAAATTCCAAATTTCAAATTTGGGCTTCCAGGTGCCTCTTTTCGGGTGGAAACGTTCAATATTCAAAATTGGATGGCTCTAGGCACCGTTGTTTTATCTGAATGCGAGAGACATACATATATTTATGCATATTCTTCCTTATTTAATTTCTTTAAATGCAAAACAGGGCGATAATATTTGGTGGCAACAATTTGAAAAGTGAAACAACGCTTCTAGTGAATTGGCGCAAAATGAAGAAACGAGATTAATAGCCCTTCTGGGCAAATTGTCCCTTTGGACTAAATATACTAAACATCGGATTGAATTCGACTATTATCGTAAATCTTCGAGGGCCAGGAAAAGGCAATTAACGTTTTCAGCAAAATTCTTGTTTTATTTACTATATAAGGTGTTACAATGAATTATTTGCGACAATTACACATATTTTGTCCAAGACGCTTGAAAAAAAGACCGCTTCTGGTGGTTAGTGTCAGTGACCACCGCCCGCAGAAGACATCCCTACAAATCAGTCTCTATGATACTCATGGAAACAGTTTTTTTTCCAAGCAGAGTGTAACTTTGCATATGCTGTATTCCCATACTGTTCTCACAGGCTTTTCCTTGCTGCTGCAGAGTGCACATCGTCGTGATGTTGTCTTCGATGGCTGATGCTTATTTCCTTGAAGACGAATTGCTGCATCAACTGTTGGCTCATGTTTCTTGATTGTCATCTAGTGATCTACAAAGGAACTTCAGAAACGGTCAGCCTTGAAAGCCACTCACACTAGTGAGTAAGACGTTCCACCCTCCAAAGAATTAAAATGAAAAGTATATTCAAAGTCGAACAATGACAATTTCTCTTGAATTTACTTTGTGTCTTTTAAATCAGACATATATTACCCACAGAAATTTGCCAATCTATGTAGGTAAAATATGACGTTTATAAGTGCCTAAACTATAAAGAATAATGTTTAGTGGAAGTAAATTAAACGACTTCCGAACCGAATAAGTAAACCAATATGGATAAGATTTATTTGAAATTAATATAAATGCAGCTGTACACCACGTGCAAAAAAATCCTAATTCGGTCTTTATTTTAGTAGTAGACAATTAATTACACGTATTTCCAGGATCGAAAATGTTTTAAATGACGCAAATATTCACAAAATCTCATTTTTAAAACTAAAAACACACTTTTGTAGTAACATATAAATACTTTAGACCCTTCCTTGGTCCCTATATTTATAAACGTTTATATTAGTAAACGTTTATACTCATTATAAAAACCTAAAAGCAGAAAATTTGACTCAAATACCACAAAAACTCGCAGATATATTTAATTTCGAAATGTGGGGTTTTTGATTATCATTTCTAGGTTCTTTATCAGACAATTAAAGATAAATTAGACTACTTTTAAGCTGATTTTTTTTACCTTAAGTATCAATCAATGATAGATTTTTGTGATTTACTTGTATGTAAGTTACTTTAATTTAAAATTCTACGACATATGGAAGGCAGAAGGAATTTTCGAGCAAGTGATTTATAATTTTTCAAAACTAAAAATACATTCTTAATATTCTCATGAATTTTTATCACTTTAAAATCATGCTCCAATAATCGAACAAACTCATTCCATTAAAATTAATTTTAATTTATGCATATAATCCCATGAGTTGACTCTGTGCGAATACTGAAGGTCATTAGTTGTTCTTAGGGTACGAATGTTAAGATATCCTTTTTGAGAAAAAAAATATATTGATCAATATTTTCCAAAAAATTACATTGCTAAATATTTCTCCATAGCAATGCAATTTACTTAATATATTATCATCAGAAACCTTTCTAGGAACTGATATTTCCTTTTTAGTTATATAGTTGGCAACAAAATGTTGAAAAGCAAACATTTCGCTTTTCGTTGTGTGTATGGATCTGATCTCTGATTTTAAAATTAAGCGGGTAGCTATCTCACTTATCTTAGTATGGCCGTCACACTTTTTATGATTTGTTTTACAGAATATGTATAATCTTTTACTATGTATGAATATAGGGACAGGAGAAGGCATAAAAGTTAAATTTTGTTATCTTTACCACTATGATTGTTTAAATTTAATGCCAAATCGCGCATATTTGCTTCATATTAAACTTTTTTGTAATTCGCAAACTATGTCTGGGATCAATGTTTTCGAAAATAAAGGCTTTCGTATGAAGACGTTCATGAAGTTAGTAAATATACAGAAAATCCAAATGATTTCTGAATGTACACTGCACTAAAAAAGGGGACAAACATTTCTATACCTTCCGTTTTACTGTGCCGACTGAGGAAATACAACTTACGTTTTTCGTGTCTCGAAAGCGCTACTTAGGTTATGCATTAGATTTATGTATAGCATTGTTCTAATATGAGTATTTTGACACAAAATCGGAGTTTTCTGAAACGACATGAAATTGCTTTCGACATTTCAATTCTACGTCTCAAATCATGCCAAACTACCAAGTTTTGTAAAAATCGCGCAAGTAGTTTTTAAAAAATTAGAGTTCAAAATTTTAGCTCCTCCGTGTTAATTGAATTTCGCACATATTTATTAATATCTCTTTTTTTTTATTAAACTTACTTGATTCTTTCTTCCAGAATTCAAAATTTAGGCTTAATCCAAATATAATTCGCCCGTTTTTTATGGTTTATTTTTTAAAATTTGTATTTTTAAATATTTTTTATAAATGTTTCGAAAACATTTTTGTATTATAACCTATAAAATGTTTAACATTATCTTAAAGTAGGTGCATTTCTAAGCGCAACTGCAAAAAATTAGAGTTCTTTTTTCAATCAAAATTTTCTAAGATATAAGTGAATTTACATATTGACGCGTTTTGAAATTTGGCATATTATGTTATAAGCGATAATAACGCAAGATATGCTTTACGCATTTCTTTAAAATTATTCGAAAGTTTGAACGATGACTCTTTTCCGCTCGTGTACAATGAAAAAAAAGAGAAAGGAAAATAGGTTGCTAAAAATTAAGAAGTTCGCCAAGTGAATTATTCTTGGCGCAAACTGAAAAAATTGTGCCAAGATAAATTTTTGAATTTCTCCCCAAATTTGGCAAAATATTTTACAAAATTTAATATTTAGGCATCATTTGAGTCATAGAATCGAAATATGGAGAAACATTGGCATGAAACATTGGCAAACATTGGCAGAAAAGTCCGATTTTGTGTCAAAATACCTATATTAGAACATTGCTATATATAAATCTACTATATATCCTAAGTCGCTCTTTCGAGACATGAAAAATGCAATTTGAATTTTATCAATCGGTTCAGTAAAACGGGAGGTAGAAAACATTTTGTTTTCTCAGTGTACCTCTGTTTCAGAACGATTGCTTTATAAATGAATCTTGTTTCAATAAAGTGAACTTGTCTAATCAAATGAAAGTGATTGCAGTGCTGCCAGAAAAAACTTAAAGAAGTTAACTATTATAAGTTTTAAAAGAAGCTTAGCAAATAAACATAATTTCCTCTTACGAAGCCTTTAAGCATCATTTAGAAACTATATGAATAAGGAGACGTCGAAATAAATTTTTCCATGCAGGAAAATATAAAAAATTAACAGTACTATCTCAGCGATCCGCCCTACAACTCTTTACAGGAGGATATTTTTAATTCAAAAATTTGTGTCATATGATCATCATATGTGCAAACATAGAAAGCATAAGTAATTAAACACGTTGACATATGATTTACTATTATTGGCTCCTTTTCACACATAAGTAAAGTGATACTAATTATCAAATCAAACGGAAGAAATATTTTATAAATTTTAATAGCAACGGAATTTCAGAAAACAGCATAGATTTTGAGAAAAGAGGGAAATAATTTTTAAGATGTATTGAATAACAATAAATATTTGTCAACAAAATCACGCCAGTCTCGTAGCTTCGAACATCCTCTCTAACAGGAAAAACGTAGAAGAAGATTTAGAGCGCCATAAGCAGAACATCTATTGCAAAACAATATGAGTAGCTAATGAAAGTATACAGCACGCAAACTAATTGAATTACGAGAATACCCTAAACCCATTAAATGCAAATGGATGTTCCTAATCACATGGAAAGCTGATGGAGATACTTGACTGATATTAAACACGACTAGTCCAGCAAATGTAATTCGCAGCACGTATATGTTGATGTCAGATATAACCAATGGTGTTCTGACTAAGCCGTGGCAAAACCATAAAATGCAAAATCCATTTAGATATGATTTATACTAATATTTCTTGCTTGATACTAAAATAAAAGAATCTGGTAATGCCTAACACTATCCTGGAAACCTATTTGACTAAAAGAACTGTAATATCATTTATTTATTTATAATGTTTTACAGATAAGTATTTTATGTATATTTGCTTCTTTACGCACTAGGGTTTTATGCATAATTGCTTTACAGTATACATATACTATATTATTGTTACGGATTTCACATTTATTTGGCTATTTATTTTGAATTGTAATTAAAATTGCTTTATATTTCCCGTGCAACGCAGACGATTTTTGAAGAGAAAGCTACGTAGGAAAAATAGAAATAAAAGAACGCGTGCATTTAATGTTTAATAAATAAATATCTCGTAATTACTGTTGCCCTCCAGAAGAATCTGGAAAAATCGAGATTGTTCTAGTGATAATTAGAAAGCTTATAAAAGCCGAATTGAAACACCTCATCTCAGTTGTTGTTGTAGTTGTAGCTGTAAAAAGCGAACTGCTTTTTGTTTACTTAATGCTGTTATTGATTGTAGCGATTTCGCTGTGAGACAGAATTATTTTATCTGTTTTGAACTGAGTTTTTGCTAAACGTTTGAGATATTGTGATATTGTGCGAATATCTCTGAAGAAATATTTCAGCATTTTAATTTATTTCTTGAGGAAAGAATAAATTTGTGTTAACGTTTTACGACTTGTGCATTCAATCCATAACGATACCATACGCATGCAACATTATGTTTTAAGTGCGCATATTGTATGATAATTACTTATTTTATACATTATATTCCATGCATAATAGTTTTACGCATGTAACATCTTTACCTACATCATGCTTTAAGTATAAATAAACCAATATGGGTAAGATTTACTTGAAGTTAATATAAATGCAACTGTACAACACGTCAACAAAAAACCTAATTCGGTCTTTATTTTAGCACTAGACACGTATTTCCAAGAACGAAAATGTTTTAAATGAAGCAAATATTCACTATAATTCATTTTTAAACCTAAAACAACACTTTTGTAATAATTACAAATATAATATTTTAGATCCTTCCTTGGACTAATTGTTTTAACAAATTCAATACCTCTGCTGAAAGATAACTGAAAACACTTACAAGGCATTTCTCCCGCCTTCTTCGCATGCCTTCGTGGTGTAGTGGTCAGCACGCTCGACGCATATTCAAGAGGTCCGTGGTTCGATTCCCAGCTAGAGCATTGCCATTTTTCGCGTCTCCTGGTTCTAAATAACTTGATGTCTCTACAGTGGCGCCGGAACTAAAAAAGGTGGTGGATGACAATTCTCCACCACCAGGATTTGGTGATTGGGTCTCCTAATCCTCAGTCGCCCATTAAAAGGGGGAGTACATAAGGTTTTTCTCCCGCCTTCTTCGCATGCCTTCGCTGTGTAGTGGTCAGCATGCTCGACGAGTAATCGAGAGGTCCGTGGTTCGAGTCCCGGCGAGGGAATTGCTCATTTTTTGCGTCTCCTGGTTCTAAATAATCTAATGTCTCACTTATGCCTGTGACATTTCAGCCTGCTTTACCTAAAATATAGTTTGGTTAAGGACAATAATTAACGTTTAGTGTAATACAAATGACATTTATTGTCCTAGGTTTGAAATCTGAGAAAAGAAGCGCAATATAGTTGATTGTAAAGCGACAAAAATAGCAAGACATCTAAACTGTGTAAAATACACGGAGATTAAGCGCTAACACGAATCCAAGTTTTTCTTTGGTATAAATGACTTCATGGGAAATACAAAAATACTGATGATAAACCTAAGGAGTCTTCTCACTTCTTAATCTCGGCCTAATGAAAATATTTACTTCATGTAGTATCTTTATAATGCATTTAATTCTTATGGTGTGGGATAGTTTTATAATCTTTCCGCACCCTATATAACTAATAATATTTACTTAATGCAACAGTATTTACTTAATTTATGATACATTGCTTGCTATAATTTATGTCTCAATTCTAATCCTTACATGACGTTAAAGACATTTTATATTATATATGGTCGGTGAAGGTTATATTAATCATGGGGGCAGAATAATAATTTGTGCATTTTCTAGAAATAAATGTGTAATAAGTTTATTACCTCTGCCAAAGATATTGATTGCCAGAAATTTTGTGCCCTGAAAAAACGGGTGTTATAATCACTGCATTTACGGATAATAATATATGTTATGCCAGTACGCAAATTATAGAAAATACTTGTTTCAAGTCTTATACACAAATGTTTCAGTGAAGAACAATGCACAGACCTGTTTTCTTTTTTGGAATTACAGTTTTGAAAAGCTAATGTACAGACATTAGGTATTCTTGAAGTAGGAGAGATGAAAATTGAGTAACGCCTTCGCCGGAAATCGAACCACGGACCTCTCGGTTACGCGTCGAGTGTGCTGACCACTACACCACGAAGGCATGCGAAGAAGGCGGGAGAAATACCTTATAAGATAATTACTCATCGTTCATATTTTCTGTGACTGACCAACGGCCTGGGCCCGACAAATCAAAAGTCTTCGTCTTTCTCAAGGCGGGGGAAATACCTTATATACTTCCCCTTTTAAAGGGCGACTGGAAATTAGGGGACACAGCTGATAAATCCTGGTGGTAGAGAATCAACATACACCCCCTTTTTATAGTTCGGGCCCCAATGTAGAGATGTTAAATTATTTCGAATCTGGAAAGACGTGAGAAATGGGCAATGCCCTCGCCGGAACTCGAATCTCGGACCTTTTGAATACGCTGACCATTACACCACGAAACCATGCTAAGAAGGCGGGAGAAATACTTTATATACTCCACCTTTTAAAGGGCGACTGGAGTTTGGGGACCCAATCTCCAAATCCTGGTGGTGGAGAATAAAGTTATTTTGAAGCATGTGACGTAAAAAATGCGCAACGCCTTCGGTGGGAATCGAACCACGGACCTCTCGGTTACGCGTCGAGCGTGCTGACCACTACACCACGAAGTCATGCGAAGAAGGCGGGAGATATACTTTATACTAGTTTACGTAGATATGACTTTTATGTTCCAAATTCTTAATTTCTGGGATATTCGTTCTTAAATTAATATGTTTATCGTAACTATTTAGAATTAAATTGTTTCAGACATAAAACAGATATCTGAATACGAAGACCATATTTCTTTCTTTTTTTTCTATTTGTAATTTGTTATATATATCCTTCCTCTTCCTTTCACCTTTATAATTGTATTCTTGAACGAAGACCTTCACGAAGTTTCGTAAGTGATGTAACGTGCTTCTAAAATTTCTTTTTCGTTGGCATTATAAGGAATTATGGCATTTCCCCGAGCATTTTCTCATGGCGGATGTAGCTAGCATGTCCAGGTAACATCTGGACTATCCGAAAGTCAAATCTCTGCAAAATCACATAATTCGTCGCCTTCTAGATATGACCAACTTGGTATCGTGCCCTCTGATTGAGTTCCAGTCGCCCTTTAATTGAGTTATATCGTATCATCCCTAGTTGCTTTCAATTAAGTACATTCCGTTAAGTCAGGCATATATTTTTCATGTTTTTTGCTTTTGAAAAACTATTACTTACTAGACATGAAAATTAATATAAAAGGGTGGTGTTCCACCCTTTTATTTCTTATTTAAATGTAGGAACCTTTCTACACCGATAAGCGAATAATCGCTTGAGTGTGTGAACAGAGACTCAAGAAGGGTTAATTACCCTTTACTTCTCAAAATAAGAGTAAACACAGTAGGCTCCTATTTCTAAGAGTACAGAAAAGCCTCCACTTGGGCTTGAACTCAAATTAATAAGAATTAAAGCTTAACTAATGCTTAACTAAAAAGATATAGCCGAAGCTATCAGGATTTTAAGTAGTTGGTCCCTAAATCTCAATTAAGTAGACGAAGCTATTGAGGGTCTGAAGTACGGCCGAGCGTAGTAATAGCTTAGACGTAGCCCAAAGTCAAACGCGCGCTAGTCAGAAACTCTGGCTCTCTAACGAAGTCAATGAAATATCGACTTAAATACTACTCTTACTCATTTGCATTAAAGACGTTTCTGAAACTACATTTTGGTTAGAAATTGTAAGCTGTAGCTAGAACAGATAAGAAAAATGCATACAATAACTGTTACAAAATTAGGATAAACCTAACAACTCTACTATATATATTGAAAGGTGAATTGTATGTATTCTCTGTGTCCTTCTTCATGCTCTTCGTAAAGACAGACTTAATATTCTTCGTTATTAATATAGAGTGGCACATATTGTATCTACCAACTTTGAAAGCAATAGAAAAGCGATAAATCATTTGATAACTTCGCGTGATTGTGAAGAAACCGTATATCCATATACATTTACTGCAATGTTTAAACCGAACAATACAGAAATCAATGAATCTTAAAAATCAGGTCTCCTTCTACCTGGATGCACTGTTCGAAGAAATGCGGAGGTACTTACACGATACGTCCCAAAATGGTCTTTTTTTTTCTTTTTTAGTGCATTTGTACATTTTTAAAACAGAAATTATAATAATTTAGCTCCATGCTTGATGTTGGACGAAACAGCTGCACTAAATGCTCTTATGAAGCGTCAGTGTAGTCTGTATGAAATAATAGGTAAATATTAGTAGAAAGTAATGTCAATTATTTTCTAATAGTAGATAGTAATGTCAATATGTGTTAAAGGGTATATATATATATATATATATATATGCAAGGCGATAATAAACGACCAAGGTACATGAAGTTGATCCTGAAGTTCTGAGTTGTAATGTAGAAATAATTAAACTAGATGCAGTACATTGGTGAAATAAATTAAGAGAATTTTCATATTTGATCTACGATCTCCAGAACAAGTGGACAGATTTTAATAAAACTTGGTGTGAACATAGGCTGATATAATATAAACAAAGTAAACATTCCACAGTTATAATAGACATACATGTTCGTGTGTAACACTCATGGGAGTCTGAAGGTCTGAAACAGCGGTTGCAGAAGACACAAAAGAAATGAGTTAATAGGGGGTAGTAATTGTAGGCGTTGTAACTCCACTTACAACCCTACAGGCCTCGCAGAGTGATGTCATACTGGAAATAAGGCAGTTTATCAGTGCCTGTGGCAATAGGTCCCACTCATTAAGCCAACACTGTTTCAGGTTCCAGGATGGCTCTAGGAGGGGGGTTTCGAGTTGCAATTGCCCTCCCCAGAGCGTTCCAGACATGCTGTATAGGGTTGAGGTCTGGAGACCTGGCTAGCCAATCCAACCGGCGAATATTCTCACTCTCGAGAAAATCGTCGACAAGAAGAGCTCTATGTGGCCTCGCGTTATCGTTCTGTAAGATGAACTCGGGGCCCACTGCACACCAGAAAAGGCGAACATAGGGCTCCAATACCTCATCCCTATCCTCATACCAATCACAGAGCCTCTGTCAAAGACATGGAGAGTGCGGCTATCCAACATGATGCCTGCCCAGACCATTACACCGCCACCGCCATAATTGTTGATTTCGCTGACATTGGAGGGTAGGTAGCGGGTCTCTGCCTCTCTCCATCTGAAAGTAAAGCGAGAATCGGTGTTTAGGCTAAAACGGGACTCATCGGTAAACACAACGGTCGCCCATTGCTCCGTACTCCAATCACTATGTTGTCTGCACGATACTAATCGGACTCTCCTCTCCATAGACGTGAACAGGATGCAAACAGCCGGTCTACTGGCAAACAACTCTCTCTCATTCAGTCTTTTGAAAACAGTCACCCTTGTTACACGGGTTCCTGTGGCTGCATACAGGTCCCGAGAGAGCTGAGAAGCTGTAGCCTCTCTGTTACGCCTCACTAAAATGGACAAATAGCGATCTTCTCTGGCCGTCGTGTGTCTTGGAAGACCCTGCCCAGGCTTTCTCTCGATGGATTCAGTATCTTGAAACTGTTTCTATAGGTTACACATGATGCTGCACGTTAAATTAAACTCTCTGCATATCTGGACTTGTGATTGGCCTGCCTCTAGCCTCCCCACAATACGCCGCCTCATTCGATCATCTAAACGTTGACGGTTACTCATTTTTACTGTTCCGATGTGAATTTAACCAATTGCTGGAAGATAACACCAAGAAATTCGCAGAGGTGTGCTAGTGAACCCAATTCGTCTTACCCAATTCCTCCACGCGCTCATAAAGTCTGTTTTTCTACTGGCTCCGCCTACACACAGGTATACGCTTACGTGTTTGCCGTACAAGATTTGCATTTTTATCTAGAAGCAGTGGTTTTTCATTGAGTTCTTTCATGCAGTTCGATAAAATATGCAATTTCTCTTAATATTTCACCAGTGTAGCACATATATAAAAATGGTAATGTTTAGAGCAAATATTCTGCTTCTTGTCCAAAAAATTGATACACAGATCATTTATAATGAAATTTGTTAATCTGCTGCTTAAATAACATACCATTTCCATTTTACAACATAAAGAATCAGCAAATATTCACCGTTGGAAACTATTGATGAAAACTTACAAAAAACTTGAAGTGCTTATAAAATATATTAAGGGCATCGTGCACAAACTCGAAGAAATAAGTTCTTGGCCGAAAATAATATTGTCAATGAGAGTTCGTGGTAATTATGTCTACAAATGTAAACCTAGCTTTTTATACAGGCCATATGCTACCTAAAAGCACTTTCAGTATTTCTCCTGGATAAAAAGTTTGAGAAACCTCAGCATAGATTAACAAAATTCGAGTGGATAAATGAAAGGAAGGTCTCGGTGAAGTACTCTAAAAACATAATAAAAAAAACCTAGCAGAGAACTTTGATTACGTAATTAATGCCATAATTACATTATGATGGCGGAAAATGCATATTTAATTGCCCGTATTCAAGGGCAATACACTGGGAAAAAAATTACGTTTGAACTGCTTTTATTTGCAATTAAGTTGTTGAACTTGCGATGTAACGTTAAGTGTACTTCTCATAATGTTATTAAAACTGTATGTCCGTAAGCCTGAAGGATATTGAGAAGTTTTAATACCATGAACTGTGGTGTAAGTAAATTGTACTTTCTTAAAGTTTTCCCAATAACACTTATATTTATCCTATTTTCATAAGGTCATTATTGGTTAAAACCGTTTTCGTCTGTTTGTCATGAAAAAAATACTGTTAAAGAATTTTTTTATTTATTAATCGGCTCAGATTTATTCAAAACATCCGCAACGATTTAAGAATAATTTTTTAATGAATTTATACTGCTACCAAAGGATAACTGGCAGCATTTATTACTTTGAGAACTCTATTTGTGTTCTTGAAATATCGTCTGTTTTTTTTCATTTTATGAGGTTATTATTTAAATTAACCAGTTATTTATACTTTCAGCCATTACTACAACTTCTCTTTTCCATTTCCACACCAGAAATGTAAATGTGTCTGAGAGTATTTAAGCTGACGTTTTTGGAATATAAGACACAGTGCATTTCTGTCTCTCCAGGCCATGTTACATAGTTTTGACAGTTCTTACAGGATTGTAATTTTTGGCTTTGAGTTATAGTTGCCGTCATTTAAATTGTTAAGCCAGTGAGAAGTTCTGAAGTAACTTAGATTTGAAGTCAAATGTGTAGTCTTTGACTACAAGCCTACATTTTAAATTTTCAATTTGACGTTTCGGACACAGCGATAATTGGCTTCACGTTTGTCCGAAGTTTAAAACTAGTTTATGCTTCCAAAGCAAGTCAAACTCTTAAAAGTAAAACAAGTTAATAATTTGCTGTAATACAATGCTCAGTTATTCTCGTGGATACGGAAGCTGAGTTAGATCAAAAAGGCTTGGTTCAAAGCGAAAAGTAATCTTATTATTTGTAACAGTCTGTAGCTGGAGATGAAACCTTTGGTGCGTTTGGTGATCCTCAGCCAAAATGATGAGTTTTGGATGGAAAAATTTTACCAAGGAAATACAAGTTTGGGTTTCAGAAAACTTGGATAAAGATCCTGTCTGTGGGTCAGATGGTGAACTTCAGATTTCATAAAAACATTACAGAGAGACTTCTGAAGATGATTCAGTTTACATTAAGCATATTAGATTTTATTTAAAATCAGCCGGAAGAAATTGTTTACTTAAAGCTCGTCGCTATTCTCCCAATTTTATTTCTTAACATTAAATTGGTAGGAAGCCATGTACTGGCCACATAAAATTTCTTTAATATCATTCAAAGAATTCAGAAAGCATTTATCAGAAATTCAAATTCTGAAAAGAACTAGGGAGCTGCGCAAATGTGCCAAGCGTTATTATTAAAAATGCACTCAAATAACTGTTTATTGAAGTCAAAGTGATATGTATGCTGCTTACTTCAACGTTCTGTTTACCCCAACTTAGTTTTAAAACTTCATAAGAAAAGTTAAGTTCGTTGATTCAAAAACATTATAAAACTACTATCCTAAACATTAGAAGAGACAAGAATTGTTCATATACAAAATACTAATATGAAGAGAAAATATGGAAAATAGTAGATAATGCCACAATGCCAATTTTTGTTTTTAGCCGCCTTAGAACGTAATTCGCTTATAATCTGAAATTGCTAAAGTTAAAAAAAAATTGTTAAAAACAAAATATTCCAACCGACTGTTGGACTGACGTTATTGTTTACATTAATGTTACTCTTTAATGGTACATATAACTTAATTTTCTTCATTTCTAAATTGTTTATACTTCCATTATTCATCGATTTTTATTTATATTCTAAATACTGATTTTATATGTATACCCAAATGAATTTTTTCTTCACATTACCTTCCCCCCCGAAACGCAGAGAAAATGTAAATTGTTTTAATTATAATATTGGTAATTTTTCTTTCTCATATTTTTAACTTTTTGTTTTTTATTTTTAACCGGGGTTTTGAATTAATAGTGGAAATCGTTCCTAGCGTTACAAGACTTAAACGTGAATTGACTGAATTATTTCCGTTACTTTAGGAACACATAATTTTATATTTGCCTGAATGTATATTGTTCATATTTAAGATGCTACAGCATTCTATATGGATATTTAAATTTTCATATGAGTCAATTACATATATTAGAATAATGCACCCAAAGTATTCTAAATAATGAAGAAATAATGAAATAATGAAGTATTCCAAATACCTTATTCTGAGGTAAGAGCTTAATTCTCTTAACCAAGACCGGCTTTATCTGGTCATGAGATTTTAGTCATTTGGCATATATTATTATTCAAAATATTTTGCTTTCTTTCTTTCTTTTTTTAATAATGTAAATGTTATCTTAATGAATGTAAGTTTATAAAAATAGTGACTAAAATGAAAAATTATACAAATTTAGCTCAAAATCCCGACTTGCCATATAAAGTAAGATGGTGTGAATAACGTAAAAGCCATAGACAATATTAGTAATAAAAGTAACAAACTAAAAAAATCTTAAGGACTTTTCCATTAAAATTTGACATACCACAAAAGTAAGATAAAAATTCCAATTGCCTAGGAATAAATAAGATAAAATGTGGTTTTAAAAAAAATCATTTGTTCACTAGAATGTCAAATCTGTCGTTTCAAGAACAGAATGCAGTAGTAATTACAAGAAAGCTTGTTACCATAAAAATGCACAGCATTTTCAAAAAAAAAAATCTGAAAGATTTCAGATTAAATTTAGTCCAAAGGGAAGTTTTTTTAACGTTTTGCGTGTTACCTTTATTTATAAAACTTCATTTTCTACGTACTCAAAGTATAAAACTCAGATCAAAAGCAATATCTCGAAACAATTTTAAAATGAGAATATATTTAGAATTTCTGATACAGAGTCTCGTGCGCTGGAGGCAAAAAAAAATTTTTTTCGTACAGTGTTGCCAATGCTCGCTTTGAAATCGTTTAGGTTTTTAATCAAAAACTCGTTGAAGTGTTATAAAATATGAAATCGATAATAAAACAAATTTCAAATTCAAATTAGGGCTTCCGATGTCCATATTCTATGGAAGATTACGTTATTCAAATTATGATGGCTTTAGGTACCGTTGTTTTATCCCAATGCGAGAAACATACATACGTTCGTTCAGATTCTTCATTATTTAATTTCTTTAAATATAATACACGGCGATAATATTTGGTGGTAACAATTTGAAAAGTAATTCGCCGTTTATAGTTTTCAGCGCAAAATGCCAAAACGAAATTAATAGTGCTTCAGGGCAAATTGCCCCTGTGGACTAACTAAGAAAAATCGTGTTTTCAGACGAATAGCCCTTTTGGGATAATAATTTTATCTTTTTAATATTATCTCATCGTATTTTAAATATTATATTTTTTATAATTTATTTGCATTTCACACTTAAATTAAATAATTTTTTTATTTTATATTAATTAAATTATTAGTCCAAAGGAGCTTTGTCCCTGAAGGGCTATCGTTTTCGTTTTGCGATTTTGCGTCGGGAACATTAAATGTCGGTTCACTTTTTAAACTATTGCCACCCAATATTGCAGCCCTATATTATATTTTAAAAAATTAAATAAAGAAGAATGTGCATAAATGTATGTGAGTGTTCTTGTATTGTGGTAAAAGGACGTTACCTAGAGAAATCGAATTTTGAATGACGTCATCCTGCTGCGAATAGGGGCATCTGGAAGCGCAAATTTGAAATTTGGAATTTGTTTTATAATCGATTTCATATTTTGTAAAACTTGAACGAATGTTTGATTAACAAACTCAAAGATTTCAAAGCGAGCAGTGGCAACGTTGGACAGAAAAAAAAAGCATTTTTATCTCCACCGCCATGAGGCAGTGTATCGGAAATTCTAAAGATATGCCCGGTTTAAAATTATTTTCCGATATTGTTCTTGAACTGAATTTTATGATTTAAGTGCGAAGAAAATACTATTTAATAAATAAGAGTAACACACAAAATTTTAAAAAAACGCCTCTTTGGACGTAATTTTTAATCTGAAACCTTTCAGATTTTCTTTTTTTATTATTTTTTTAATTATTATATTTTTTATACTTTATTTGTATATCGAATTTATATGTTGGTATTATTAAATTTTAAACGACTTATATTACCAACGTGTTTTTATTAGTATTTCTCATAGTTTCTCAGTTCTAGAGTTTAAACGGTTTCAGAGTATAAGAAGTGACATTTTGTCAGAAGGAATTTCACTTTCAAGCTACCATCTGCTAACCGCATTTTAAGGCACTTCCTAATGCTCTCGCGAATGGCTGTGTGTAGAGCGCGGGATGGCTTCGATCAATAATTCCTTTCGGAAACTACAAGCGCAGTTGGTTCTCTTCAGTAAGGCTAAGAACGTAGTTACCGTAGACAGACATCCACACGGTACGTCTGGCGGGTTACAACAAGAAATACTGGATACCAAAATGGCGCCATCTAATTTCAAACGGCGTTGTCCACTTGCTAATCGTCGATGCAGTAATTGCCTTTCGATTTGTTGATCAATTATTTTACTGCAACATCTGCTAAACTTCGTCATTCTTTGTTGTGTTGATTTTAATTTTGGAATAACTTTGCTTCTGTTGTTACTGTTTTAACTGACATCTTGCTGGACCAATAAGAGCAAAGTAAGTATCGATGCATGCTGTTTGTTATGATATATGTATATTAACAGTGTTTTCACGTGGATAGGGTATTTTGCAGTGTTTTTCCTCATTTCGACAATTCTTACATTGCATTTTATTTTTATAAATTATAATTATGTATTCACGCATTATATCGTTATTTTAAAAGGAGAGTTTTGAAGTTTAAATTTAAAATTAAGGGACGAATTGAGTTTCTCAACTCATGCACGTATGGTTTGTTTGCTGCATGCTGAGTAAACTGTATTTATAGGCTAGATATTAGAAAGTGTTGCACATGACTATGTTTGTAAATTTTGCAAGTACATTTCACGAAAATTTAATTTATAAATGAATTTCAATTTCAAAGTTTGTAGACTTTATTTAAAACATAAAGAGATTTTAATTTAAGATAAAAATAAAGATAAAGAGATTTTAAGAGATAAGTGACTGTGTATTGCATGTGTTTGAATCTTGTCCCCGCAGTAAGAAAAAAATTATGCTTGCAAATCTTTTATTCAAATGTATTCTGCACAAGTACTTGTACTTACAGTCATTTTTTTTCTTGCAAGTACTCTTATTAATCTTTTATTTATCTGTACAGGCTTCGTTTTATTCTCATAATTGTGCACTCTCATGTAAATGCACAAAATAATCAGGGAAAAGTTATTTGAATTCCATTATCAGCATGTTAAGCATTTAAGAAATGCAATTAATGCGTCCGGATCTTAACGAATGAAAACAAAATCAGCATCATATATCACTTTAGCTATAAAGATTAATCCACTATATTTGTATTTAATCTGTTCAATTACTTACATTTTCTTTAACGTTATACATTAACTTCGTTGCTTAAAAAAAATTCTAATGTCCTCTTCTCAGTCAATCATCTTACTGTAAAGGCATCTGTAAAAAGTTATTAAAATTAGTTGTTTTTCATTTTTACATAGACAGTATTTTTTTTCAAAACTTCTTTGAGTGAGTCAGATTTTTAATTTGAAATACTTTTGAATTTCGCGGCGTTTTGAATCTTTTAAAAAATTCTGATGTGCTCTTATCAGTCAATCATCTTATTGTAAAGGCATCTTAAAAAGTTATTAAAATTAATTATTTTTCATTTTTACATAATGAGCATTTTTTCCAGAAATTCTTTGAGTGAGTCAGATTTTTAATTTAAAATACTTTTTAATGGCAAGGCATTTTGAATCTGCTCATGGAAACCTGTATTTAAAGAGTACTTACTGGCTAAATAATTATTTAATTTAATTTATAATTGTTTATTTATATCTCTTTTCCTAATTATTTATTTTAGACTCCGTTTTTGTAAGCTTTCATTCATTAAGCTGGTATTCGCATCATTAAATAAAGTAAGAAATCTAAATATTTACTAAGTGACAAAATATGTCATGACTGGATAAAGACGGTCATACCATTCAGATGGTTAAAAATATTGACTCACTTTTTTTAAAGAATGCGAAACACCTGTCCTGTGAAAGTGATGGATATTCTCTATGTTTTCCAAAGATTTCCAAAGAAAGAGATTTCTTATTTTTTCCAAAGAAAAATGAAAAAAAGGGAAAACGGTTTCAGATTTTAAATTACGTTTAAAGGGGCGTTTTTATAACATTTTCTGCGTTACCTTTATTTATTAAATATCATGTTCTTTGCACATAAACCATAAAATTCAGTTCAAGAGAAATATAGCAAAATAGTTTTAAACACAGGATATCTTTAGAATTTCCTATACACAGTCTCACGCACTGGAGATAAAAAAAATATTTTTCTGTACCTCATTGCCACTGCTCGCTTTGAAATCCTTGAGTTTGTTAATCAAAAATTTTTTAAAGTTTTACAAAATATGAAATTGATAATAAATTAAATTCCTCCAAATTTCAAATTTGGGCTTCCAGATGTCCATATTGGCAGCAGGATTACGTCATTCAAAATTCGATGGTTCTAGGTACCGTCGTTTTATCACAATGCGAGAAAGATACATACATTTATGCACATTCTTCCTTATTTAATTTCTTTAAATATAATTCAGGGCTGCAATATTTTGTGGCAACAGTTTGAAACGCGAACGGACATTTAATATTTCCGACGCAAAATCACAAAACGAAAACAATAGTCCTGCAGAGACAAAGCCCCTTTGGACTACTGACATTTTTAAGCGAAAATATATTGTCATTGAGGTAAGTGATCTTAAGTCAATTACTAATATTTTATAAACTGCTACAGAAGCCCTTTAAAATACAACACCCAGATCATTTTTTTAATTTGAAATTTTATTTAGGTTTTACACTTTATGAGAGAAAATGTTCTTATCTATGAGCAGAAAATTTTATTTTCATGAGGATAACCTCTTTAATTTATCTTCTTTAAGCTTTTACGTATCTCAGAAAAATGAAGCCTCTTTTATCAATTCATAACAATTAAGTTTAAAAACAGTTTTTCTGTCCAGTGGGAAAATGAATTTCCATTCCTACAACTTACGTTTTAAACATAAAGAAGAGTAACAGCAGATTCATAGCTGCGGATTTTAGAAATATGCGTATTGCATTATTCGAGAATATTTTTAATAAACACATTTAAAATATTTTTTTGTGATTTAAAATAGTTTGGAAAAAAACCTAGTAGACAATCTTTGCAAACTTCAAACATTAAAAGCTTTTGAAATTCGTAATTGCATAAAACATTTAAATGCAGTTCTAATTTTATAATTTACTATTCCAAAATAAATGCAAATCATAATACGCAAAATTTATAAAATGTTAAAAATCTATCAATGTATTAGCTCAGCGCTCAAGCGTTAAAATTCTCTGCGGCTCTGAGAAAAATGTAAAAAAAAACTGAAAGGTTTTAGATTTTAAATTACCTCCAAAAGGCTTTTTTTAACGTTTTATGTGTTACCTTTATTTATTACATATCCTGTTCTTCTCACTTAAACCATAAATTCAGTTTAACAGCAATATCGCAAAATAATTTAAAATGAGCATAGCGTTAGAATTTCCGGTACACAGTTCTACGCGCTTTAGATAAAAAGTTATTTTACCCCGTAAAGTGTTGCCATTGCTCGCTTTTTAATCGTTTGAGTTTGTTCATCAAATAAAAATTTGCTTAAGTTTTAGAAAATACGAAATAGGTAATAAAACAAATTTCAAATTTGGGCTTCCAGATGCGCATATTCGGGTGGAAACGTACGTTATTCAGAATGGGATGGCTGTAGGTACCGCCGTTTTATCACATTTGGAGAAATATACATACATTTATGTAGATTCTTCATTATTTAATTTCTTTAAATATAATACAAGGCGATAACTTTTGGTGGCAACAATTTGAAAAGTGATACAGCCGTTTATAGTGATTCAACGCAAAATCTCACAGCGAAAACAATATTTCAATATAAATCAGGGACAAAGCCTCTTTGGATTAATAAATTATCGTTTGCATGAAAATAGTTTGTGCATTGTTACCACAATAATTTTATGCTTATATTATTCAGAATAAACCAGATAAAGTCAGTTGCATTATAGCGTATACTGAATACTTTTAACAAAGCAACGTTTCTGGATTATTATAATGAACGTAAAAAAGTAAATGAATACCGTAAAACTTTTAAAACGATTATGACGATAATTTATTTATGTAAAGCTACTCTTCCACACAACAATCACTTTCATTTCATTTAGTTTACTTAAAGCAACCATATTGCTGCTGCTTTGTAATCAATCCAAAAACGTAAAAATAAATTTTATTTTATATTTTCATTTTCAGTACTTAGTTTTTGTAATACGGCATTTGCATTATTTTGTATCTTAGAAAGGAAAAACTGCTGATATAAACGTGACAGTTATTTGCAGGCTTAATAACAGTTAACCTTAATTTAAGCACTGTCCTATCTTCTCTTTACTATTACATAAATTAGCTCAGAATAGAAAGCTGTACAAATTATATGCAAACTAAAATATTCTTAAAATCTAATAGTTTAACTGCAGCTCATGCTTAGAGGAGTAAAAATCCGATGTGCTGCGTGAAAGAATTTAACGTCGATCCTTGATTGCAAGAAGCCACAATGTTTTACGTTTGACCACCAGTGACAAGCACAGTAGATGCAGGTGTAACCTGAAATCGTTTTGCTTGTGCTGTTTGTGTACTAGTAATTGTCTGCGCCGTTTATTTAATATTTAAGCAGTGTAATGTGATAACTAAACTCATTTCACTCATTTTGCGATTCCATATATCTTTTAGTTCTTAGAATTTGCTTCTTAGAAGGCATATTTATAATGCCTTGCATCTGAGTAATGTGTATGTTATTGTAAAAGTGCTGAAGGCAAGAAAATAATGCGAATACTCAATATTATTTTTCTTTCATTTTTGGCAACATATTTTTCTATTGGTATTTACAGAAGAAAACCATACAACAAAATCCAAAGAAATGATTTTTGTTATACTTGAAATAGCATTACATAACCTAAAATCGCTTCTGGTGCCATTTGTTTTGATTTTGACAAGTTATTATCTGCATAAAGAGAAATCTTTAAAGAGAACTCATAGAAATGACATATGTCGAGGGCTTTTGCTCACGCCCTTTTACTCAGAAGGTTTCCGAGTCTATAGCAGATGATTTGGTGAATATGTAAATGACGAACATCATAAATTATCGAAGAATGCAGCCTTAGTTCACTTGAGCGCAAATTCTTCTTCAGTATACGTTTGTACCTATATAATTCTCCAGGCATTTCTTGGTTGACAAGTGCTTCCATCAGTGAATAAATACATGAAACAATTGCAAGTTAGTCTAAGCTTAAATTCTTACTAAGATAGTTTCGTAGTATTTATTTTAGTTAGCTTGTTATTTCTTATGCTGAATCTTTCATGCACTTCCTTATTGTTCTACTTCACCAGAATATGTTGTAGAGACATTAGGTTATTTCGAAGCAAAAGATATGAAAAATGAGCAATTCCCTCGCCGGGATCCGAACCACGGACCTCTCGAATACGCACCGAGTGTGCTGACCACTACACCACGAAGGGATGCTAAGAAGGTGGGCGAAAAACCTTATATACTCCCCCCTTTTAAAGGGCGACTGCGGATTAGGGGATCCAATCGCCAAATCCTGGTGGTGGAGAATTATCATCCACCACCTTTTTTAGTTCGGGCGCCACTCTATAGATATCAGGTTATTTCGAAGCAGGAGGCATTAAACATGAGCAATGTCCTCGCCGGGACTCGAACCATGGACCTCTCGAATACGCATCAAGCGTGCTGACTACTACACCACGAAGGCATGTTAAGAAGGCGGGAGAAATACACAGTCCAGTCACATTAATGTGACCACCACGTACTTTCCATGTCAGAGTTAAATAACCAATCACAGAAGGCAGGTGGCAGCACAGTGCAGTTGAGCGTATATAAAGGGTGTGTGAGGGCTTCGGAAAACAATTTAAATGTTGGCGTAATGCAGAAACGAAGCGATTTATCCGACTTCCAAAAGGGCATGATCATTGGCTTTCGGGCCAAGGGTGGAAGCATTTCCGAAACGGCTGAGTTTGTGAACTGTTCGCGTGCCGCCGTGGTAAAAGTGTACCGTGCATGGCAAAATGGGACTGTCCAAAATCAGCGACGTGGCAAATGTGGTGCACCACGGGCCATAGATGACAGAGGCGAACGACGGTTGCGGAGATGCGTTCGGGCAGATAGACGGGCTACCGTTGAGCAACTGACCACCAAAATGAACCAAGGGGCTACCAAAAGTGTCTCCCAAAGTACTATTCAGCGAACATTGTTGCGTCTGGGCCTCCGAAGCAGACGCCTGGTTCGTGCACCTATGCTGACTGCTGTTCATCGACGGCGAAGGCTAGAATTTGCACGCCAGTACAGCAGCTGGACGTCCACTGAGTGGCGACAGGTTGCGTTTTCGGATGAATCGCGTTTTATGCTCCATCGGACAGATGGACGTTGGCGTATAAGGCGTGAAACCTCTGAAAGGAACCACC
>KK121204.1:738284-751614 GCA_000611955.2 Stegodyphus mimosarum
GATATCAGGTTATTTCGCAGCAGGAGGCATTAAACATGAGCAATGTCCTCGCCGGGACTCGAACCATGGACCTCTCGAATACGCATCAAGCGTGCTGACTACTACACCACGAAGGCATGTTAAGAAGGCGGGAGAAATACCTTATAATGTAAATGGGATGAGTTTTAAATAGGGAGAAAGAATCTGAGTTTAGGAGAAAGTGATGGCAACCTCATCCTCATATTAAACGTTTTTGGTTGATACCTGCCTTTAGCGTTGTTGCTTCGAGCTACTGAGTTGTTGTTGCTCCCCTTTAGCGTTGTTGCTCCGAGCTACTGAGTTGTTGCTGCTCGGCTTTAGCATTGTTGCTCCGAGCTACTGAGTTGTTGGTGCTCCCCTTTAGCGTTGTTGCTCCGAGCTACTGAGTTTGTCTGTGACTGAAATTGCGTTAAATATTGGGGGCTAGTAGTACCAGATTGTTAGGGTGTTTCAGTTGCTCAAGACGCCTACATCACAAGAATACATACGGCAGAATACAATAAATGATTTATTCTTCTCCCACTTAAAATATGAAGGCATCATCGATCATATCCAGGCTGTGGCGAAATACCATCCATCATAAATTTTCTTCGGTCTTAACTATCATTAGGATTTTTGAAAGCGGAAACATGTAAATTCAGTTATTTCCTTACCAGGTTTCGAACCACGAAATTCCGTTTTACAAACTGGATGGACTGATGTTAAAAGTGCTATACCAGCAAGAAGCAGCGTAACATGCAAAAACTTGCATGATTACAGTTTCTGAGTTTATATTGAACCTTCCCAATAACAGCAAATAAAAAGCATTTGAAAGTATTCAAAGGATAAGAAAAGTCATTGGGCACCCTCTATTTGCAAAAGTGAAAGTAAATAGGAAATAATTTCTTTAGAAACTGAAGATAAACAAAGATTAAAATAGGGATCATTTGCCGGAACTGAAAGATTTTTATGAACGTGAAACGCTTTTAGAGAATCTAATTTGGCAATAAAAAAAATGTTTTCAATAATTTGGGCAGAAGAGATATGGAACATGCGATTTTTGGACCAGCAGTGTTGAGTAATGGAGAATTTATGAGTTCAGTCATTTTTCCTAACACGTGTCTCATGTTCCTTAGTGAAACATTTCAAATATGGCAAGGCATACTATAGATACCTTAAGAATTGATATCTTGTTTAGGTTATAATTGGATGTATTAAGTATTTATACTACAAGACATATGAGAATGCGATAATTTCTTATAAATTAATGGAAAAGGTGTTGAAAAAATTTGGTTAACTGGTTATGAAACGGATATTAAAGAAAGCTAAACGTAGATAATTAAAGAGCTTAATAATATTATTGAATGGATTCATTCATTTACGCTTAAGATTATTAAACAAGCTAATTGATAATGACTGGTTGCTTTTGCTTTTGCACAGTGATAATGATGTTATTACCGGTTTGATGGAACATAGAAAAAGATAGAAGAAAATGTAAAATGTGTAATATATTAACACGCGTGAAGAAAATGCAGCATTTTTTGCAGTTTAACTATTAGGATTCTCTATTCTCCTTCGAGAAGTGGGAGACTTAAATGTTTAAGTAATTACCACATTCTTCCATACGTATTCTCATGGTGTAAGTAATTAGCACATCCAGTTGACACTGAAAGATTGTTGTTTCGAATCCCAGCGAGGAAGCAGTTCATGTTTCATTCTATCTGGTCCAAAATATTTAATAATCATTACAGAAGTGACAGAACTGAAAATGGGGTGGACAATAATTCGTCATCACTTGAATTTGTTACCGATTGGGCTTTGTACCACTTCCCAGTCGACTTTTGAATGCCAGAATATGAAGAACAATGTCTAATGAAAGCGGTCATTGTCCATGTGTGGTCTGCTGTTTTAAATAGCTAGCAAGTTTGGTTGACATTGAAAGAACCTGATTCAAATCCTTAGAATTGGTATGTTGTCCAGCAACACTGTCTGAACATCCGTAGAATTCTTTCAGTCGATCACATTCAGGTAAGGAATTGAAATTACAACTTTTCATTAAACTTGAGTAGTTTTGTAGCGAAATATTATATCACTTAAAGCGGGAGTTAATTGCCAGTAATTTACTTTGTATTAATTAACTTAATATCTTCCCCATTGTTTTCAAATCTACGTTTTAAAATTAGTCTTTACATCTATGGTGCCGCCTTTTCCTGTGTTAAAATAAACTCGATTTAGTAGTCCATCAGGATGTTTATTCTATGTTAATTACACTACCTAAGCCTAACTACAAAACAAAGCTTTTCGAAACTTAGCTTATTGGCATTTTGTATCTTGCCCAGTCACACAAGGAAATTTAACTACAATAATATTAAATATAAATTAACATAAAATCTATTTTCCTGTAAAGTGTGACATAATAGTATATAGTTACTTAAAATTAGACAGAAAGAAATCTTCGTTTACCATAGACAGTAAAACTCTATCAATATCCACGGCAATCAAACACAAGTCCGAACTAAGGTTGCTTTTCTTCGTCTAATTGTTTCATTTGACTTTGCACTGTCCTCTTTCAGTTAGAATGTACTGTATATTATATATTATAATTCAAAAATTTCGTGTGTCTGCGTGGCATCAGTCTGCGTGACATCAGTGAAATTGACTGCCCAGGATGAAAGTTGAACATTGCTTGTGTGTTGTGATATTTAAGACACTGCATGTTTCAAACATCGCAGTTTTAAAAAAAATTAATGAAGACCTTTATACTAAAAATATCATTTTATTCTTAAGTAAAAAGGAATAAGTTAAAAAAAAGATTAATAATAAATAAAACAAGTAAAAAAAATTTACTAATAACTAAAAACAAAAATATCCTTAGTTAAAAATAAAGTTTTTTGAATTTAAGGAAAAAAAATTTAAATGAACGATAATAATCTCATTTGAATTCATTCTCATTTCACACATAAAAAGTGTATAAAATGGGAAACTGTAAAATATATTTTGCAGAAATGGTTAATTTTCTTCATTTTTAAGAATCTCATTAAGAATTGATCAGAATACCTGGCCTTCAAAGTCACAAACACATAGGTTAAAAACTGAAGAGTTTAAAATTTAAATAACTGAACTATAATCGAAGGAAATCCGCGAATAAGTTTCAAATGAAAAAGTTCGAAGAGTAGAAGTAATGACGCTTGCATCAAAAGCTTGAACGTTCAGTACCAAAATCTCTTCTATTCTGAATCTTCATGATTATTAGATTGCCATTTCTTTTGAATAAGGAAAATAAAATCCAATTAGTTTTGAAATCCATCAACTAATTCCGCAAGTTCAAAGATTTACCCTCCTTCTTCTGAACACAGCGCTCATCAAAGGAATCTGCATTCATGTTTTTTGCGGAATATATTACTTTTCACGCTCAGGAAATTAATAATTATCTTTAAGTGTGGCAGGTGAAAAGAAACGACTTTCTGAAAGGAGAATATTCCAGTAAGTACTGTCTAAGCCTAATGACATTTTCCACTAATATGGTGGGTTCTGTCTTCAATCAATAAAAGCACGTACCTCTTGCTTGGCTCAATAGCAAAAATATCTCAACTCGGTTCTCGCCTCAACCGTTCTGCAAGAGAGGGGTAATTAGGCAAACTTCCTGTGCAAAAGAAAGTAACTTCCGCGTTCAAGAATCGATTACGGATATATCATCTATCGATCACAAAACGTCTATAAATAGAGGGTAACTATGAGCATTCCATTTGTGCGACTATTACTGAGATCACTGCCAAGCGCTTTATATATCAGAACTTTTTTTTTAAGTAATTTGTAGTTTTAGTTCGGAAATTTTATTTTCTTCTTATGCGCAGAGCCGGATTAAACTTTTAAAAGCCCAAGATAACATTTAAAATGAGGCTCCATTTGTATAAGTTATTCCTAGTTAAATCTGAAATAATGTCCTTTAAAGTGCTTATTAAATCCCTCCGAACGCTTCGGGCTTTTGCTATGAAAACTTAAATTCTCCAAAACTGCTCTGAGAAAGACGTAGTATTTAAATTATAATGCAAAAATTCCTCTGATATTTTATAACTGGATTTATTTACTTTTAATATATTGCTGTAATATCTTCGACATATTTCAAGATACACGTATATGTACGTTCTTAAAAAGTAACAAAACTATTTTGGGACGTACATATACGGTCTTTTTGATCAGAAAGGAAATGCAAACTTTAATACAATAATAGTTATACAATGAAAGAGATTCTGGTGCAATGAAAAATATATAAAAATGTATATAGAATTACAACTGTTAATCAGCGCCTCTAAAAAATGTAAATTTTTCATTTGTGGATTATCGTTTCAGGAAACTGTTCAATAATACTTTCGGAATCTAACCGTTAAAAATGTACTTTCTTGTAGCAAGTATTATTAAAGACTAGCTTTTCCTATCCTATTGATTTTCTTAAATAACTTTTAGCTCGCTTTAGAGCAGAAAAAGATCTTTCTCTCGTTGTGTTACGTATAAGCATAATTAAACAAATTCGTCTGTATTAGGAAGTGAAGATAGAATACTGTTATTGTTTACAAACTAGCACAGTCGATTTCAATAAATTATACCAACTCACTGTCCAGGCCTCACACATTAGTGTCACTGAAATACAATTTTGTAATCCATATGTCACGTGTTTAATCCCATACATTCTTTAAATTCTATAATAAAATAGGTGTGAAATATTTCATTAATTTCCTTGCTTCTTTTTTTTTATTTTTTTATTTTATATCAGATTGGCTACAAGTTTTGTCACGAATAGCATTGAATGTGGTAGAACGCCGTATGAGAATTGTACCAGCGTGGAGTGTCACTTAGGAGCGGTGTTTAGATTTCTCATTGCAGCTAATTCTACGTTACGTGGTTAAGCTTTTTGCTGTTACTACAAGCAGCCTTTCTGTTATGGTTGTATTCCTGCTTTTCAGAGCGGTGGACTACCACCCCTTTTGTTTCTTTTTTGCGTTACCTTACTTTATTGTTAAGTTTAATAAATGTAATGTTTGTTGTTGCAGAGTCTCATTCACTAGATTATTTCATTTCTAGATTCAAACATACAACCAGAATATATCTATTTAATAACTGCTTGACCAATGAAATTGAAATCTTCATCTATTTGATTTACATCAAAATTTCGTATTCTGGGTCTTTTGCGTATTAGTGTAAAATTTGAAATAGTGTATTGTTAATACTTCCGTTTTCTTATATTTACTTCTTAAATCAAGACTGTATTTAGATACATTTTGTAGAAACTCCATATAGGTCATTAAATTACAATTAAGATCTTGTATGGATTTGTTGGGTGCATTCATTCTCGCCAGTATTTAATCTCAAATAATAAATATTCAATGCAATTAAGATTTAATAGTTTTGTTTGTTTATTTTTTTTTATTTATACAAGGTGTATCAGTACAGCGGTGACAAACTTTCAGGAGAGATAAAGTATACCTAGGCGATGGGAAATCACGTGACATTGCATGGTCGGAAGCGCTTTCCTGCCGCGGTGACGGCGCAAAACGTAAAAAAGGAAGGATACAAAAAGTGAGATAAAACGTGTTTTATTTTGTTTACAACAGAAAACAACAAATAAAAACAAAAACAAACAACGATCGTCATTAAAGAGGTGTACGAAATAACGACCACAGACCGTGATGCAGGCCTCACTTCTCCAGCGTATGGAAGATCTGCATCACAAATAGAAGATCGCATGGAAGATAGATGCATGACGCCCTGTTCCTGTATCACGGTCCGGGACATAATTTCGAACACCTTCTTCGATGACTATCGTTGTCGCTTTATGTTGCTTTTTCTTTGTTTTTGCTGTACTCTGAATAATAAGCAAGTTTTCTCATTCCGTTCGTGTCCTTTCTTTCTTGAATTTTGTGTCTTCACTGCCGCGCAAGGAAAGCGTTTCCGACCCTGCATTGCTATGTGATTTCCCATCATGTATGTATACTCTCTCTCTTCTGAACATTTGTCACAGGCGTACTGATACACCCTGTGTATTTATATTTTTTTCTGTACTGAAGCAGGGTTTTTTCCGAGTTATTGGGACTAGGCATTTGTCTTATTTGTTTTTTGGTTAATCCCTTCCGCTAGATTTTTAGAGACTTGTCAAGCAAGATTCCAGCCTCCAGATTTGTGCATCCTAACACAAGGACACGTATCTCACAGAACACTCTGAAAATAATCTGCAGACCTGGAGAGCTCAATTTGTGGAAAATTAAATATCTAAAAACAGCTGTCAATATAATTGCATATATTATGCCAATGCTGATAATATTTAGGCCTTTCGCACAGCATATACCCCTAACTCAGAACTCTCTATTGCAAAGTATTGTATTACTCAGTATCATATAACTTTTAATCGTAACTCGCATATTTTCTTCACGTTGTCTAAACCGTTGTTTTGTAAATATAATGTAAGCATTCCTATGAATTATTATTTTGATACTTTGATACAAAATATTTGCATATTCTGTAAAAAGTTCCTATAATTTCTACCACAACATATGCTTCTATGAAACTGTTCCAAATAATCCTATAATTTAAGTAGTGCAACTTTTAAGCTTGTGATATTCTGTTCACGTGTAGCAAAACAGGATTCCAATGCATTTCCTTCAGGAGCATTGTATGCCCATGTAGTATCCTCCAAGGCCTTGACCGCGGTGCACAGGTAGTAGTTTTGTTTTCCCCCTAGAAGACACGCAATAGAGGCTTAAGCATAATAGCAGGCCTGTTATTCTCATACGCGTGTAGAGTAGAAAGAGAGCCTTCAAATCTGTAAAAGATTAAACGAAATTAATCTGATGTGTCATTCAAGTGAAGTACTTTGACACAAAATCGGACTTTTCTGAAATAACATACCAATTTTTTTCCATATTTCGATTCTGAGACTCAAATTATGCCTAGATATTAAATTTTGTAATTTTTGGTAAGAAATTTATGGAGAATTTTAAGAATTTATCTTGGCGGATTTTTTTTCAGTTTGCGCCAAGAATAATTCAATTGGTGAACTTCTTAATTTATAGCAACCTATTTTACTTTCCTATTCTAGATTCTCCACGAGTAGGAAAAAAGTCATTATTCATACTTTCAAATAATTTTAACAGAGTGCGTAAACCACACTTTCTTTATTATCGCTTATAATAAATACGCCAAATTTCAAAACACACGAAAATGTAAATTCACGTATATCTTAGGAAGTTTTAAATACAAAACTCTAATTGTTTGCTGGTGTGCTTAGAAATACATCTACTTTAAAATGACTGCAAAAAGTTTATTAATTCAAAATGTTTTTCGAAAAATTCAAAAAATTATTTAAAAATACAAATTTTATAAATAAATCATAAAAAACTGGCGAATTTTATTTGAAATGAACCTAAATTTTGAAATAGGAAATGAACAATCAAATACGTTTAATAAAAAATAGATATTAATAATTATATACCAAATTCAACTAACATTGAGCAGCTAAAATTTCGAGAGCTAATTTTCTAAAAACTATTCGTGCAATTTTTACAACACCTGGCATTTTGGTATAATTTGAGTCGTAGAATCGAAATATGGAAAAACATTGGCGTGCCATTTCAGAAAGAGCCCTATTTTGTGTCAAAATACCTGTAATAGAACAAGCTATATATAAATTTAATACATATCCTAAGTCGCGCTTTCAAGACATGTAAAACGTTAAGTTGAATTTCATCAATCGGCTCAGTAGAACGGGAGATATAGAACTGTCCCCCTTTTTTCCCCGGAGTGTACATAACAACCTAAAATATGCATTAATTAAATGTTAATATACATGTTATCCAAAAAAAGGAGAGTTGCGGACTTAATTTCCCTGAATATCAATTCGCGAATCAAAAATATTTTTAAAACAAGAAATAGAATCGTATGTAAACAATGTCATCTGAATAGCGGAATCCTTCTGAATGGGAATCTCTCATAACGAATAACAGATTTATATTTCAAGACAACTGATTTAATATCATGTGACGGGCTTTTCATACATTTCACAAAGAATCCTTCAGTTTTGAGAAAGAAATAATTCATTACATAATAGCTATAATATTGTTGACTACGTTATACTTTGAACTATTTACTTGATTTACTTGGGAAGAAAACACTTAAAACTGAAGTGGGACGGTCACGCTATACCCTACTTTTTTACACCAATGCGAATTCTTTTTAATTACTTTCTAAGTCACGAACATTTACTGCTGTCCTGTAATGCCTATTTCACATTTATATTTATGAAGCATGACGATGTATATCTTTACTCCTATATTTAAATAAATTTTTGGACCAATGCCATAAAGATAGTCTTTGAAAGTAAAGCTATTTTACGTATTCGTTTAAGCACAAATGGTAATTTTAGATCTTTAATTTTATTCTTGTTGGAAAAGAATAAGGTGAATTCATACCTCAGTTTAATGGGGCGTAACAAACTCCTTGCCAAAGATTATTCACTGTGTAACCTTATAAATGAATTCCGCACGGATGAGGTCTACATTAATCCCGTGCTATTTTTAAAAAGATCTTATGACTTAAAAAAACATTTAATTAATTGAAAAATAAGAAAGATATATCTAAGTTTTCAGGCAAACCAGCGCTCTTAAAGTCCGTGATTGTAGAGGCATAGGAAGCCCCTTGCTCTCCCATAGAAACAGAAGGCATAGAAACATTATAGCTTCGTTCAGGAAAGGCTCAATATCCGCTTCGAAAGATACAGGGTGTTACTAAATGAATATCGGGGTTTTAACGCTTTATAGTATTTATTACGTAAAACTTAACATCTTAATTCATACATGAAATGAAAGAGCAATTCAAACAGCTATGTTTGTTGATACGCTCATGAGCCAGAAAGCGCTAGTATAATTCGACCGTCTCAAACGGAACCCTGGCTGGAATTCTGCCAAAACACATAGACTCTTCCAAAAGGGGCGTTATTAGGTGCTGCGACGTGAAAAGTCACATGAAAGTCTTCTCTTCTCCGAAAAGAGATAAGCTGGAGGGAAATAAACTCCCCATCCTTCCACCCTATTTTTAGAATAATTCGATCAGAATGGCGCATGTATGTTTGCGCTCATGGTCGCAAAAGAGGCGGTCGAACTATAGCAAAAATGGCCACTAGTAAACAGAAAGCTTTTTGTATTCTGCAGTTTGCGAAGACAGAATCTGTAGTTACTGTGCAACGTGCGTTCCAGATTAAGTTTAGATGTGATCCTCCAGGGGATAATAACATTCATAGATGGTACCATAAGTTTGAAAATACCTGCTGCTTTTGCAAAGAGAAGAGTACGGGACGACCAAGGTTTAGAAGAGAGTCTTTCACGCGTAGTCCGAAGAAACCTGTGGGGGTTCATAAAGGATCGTGTGTATGTGCCTCCACTACCAGCTGACCTACTCGACCTAAGAAACAGGATTGAGGCATCTGTTGCAACGATTACACCACAAACACAAATCAACGTTTGGGAGAAAATGGGCTATCGACTTACATGTGCCGTGTAACGAAAGGGGCTCACATTGAACACTTGTAAGCTTGTCGGTATAACTGTTTGTTACATTTATTTTCAAGTTTTAATTTCAAGTTGCACATAATAAATACTACAAAGCGTTAAAACCCCGATATTCATTTAGAAACACAGTATAACCGGAGTATTCGCAAAACTCCTGTATAACAGGAGTATCCGCAAAAACAAGGAAGCAAGCATATATAATGCACACGCACAATAGGCAACTCTGTCATTGCCCCTATACAGCAAATCTTCGTGATGTCATTTTCCAACGTAAAGGCAAATGAGGCAAATATGTTAATTTCCAACAAGAAATAAATAGCAATACAGTTTTCGACATATAAATGAAAATAAATACACCTGATTAAAAGTAGCAAACATGTCTGAGATAGTCCAAGGTCAGATTTATTTCTTAGACGTGTTCTCAAGAAAACTAACAGAAACGCAATCCGATAATCACATAGGTAAGTTCTTAATACAGAATTTACCTATAATATTACAAAGAAGAAATCTTCGTTGTGCAGTTCGTTATAACCAACTTGACAATCACGTGTTCTGCCTTTGACTAATTAATAACGAATTTCTCAGCAGTTTAACTTAAAAATAGTTAATTTAAAAAGTACTTTTACCTTTAAAAACAGTTAAAGCATTCAATATTCGAAAGCCATGATGGTGGAACGGCTTGGTGAGCAGTTAAGGCTAAATAATGCAATAGATCCAAATATCGATTAGGTTAAGTTAGGTAACTTGAATCTGACAAAGAGCACGGGTGTAATCTGCCTAAAGGTAGGATTGGGTTCGTGGAGGAATATAAAAAAAAAACTAGCTCGTATTCGTTACATCTGGAAAAAGCACGAAAATCAACTAGGTAGCTAACTTGTTTGGTTGGGATAGTATCGGATGGAACTTCCAGCAATCAATGGTCTTAACTGACTACTAATTCAAATTATCGAAGTAAAGTCATATGTACACTTTACTTCGGCAGTATGATATTTAGGTTCTTTGCTGCAGACCTCAACCCGACTCCCAAGATACGTACAAGGGAAACTGAATAGCAGTGGCGCTTTTCTATGCAGTTCCTTACAGTTCTTTTCTATGGGTTTCTATTAGATTTCTGCATCAAAAGAACATTTCTCATTTACATTATAATATTTGTTAACAGTAAATTGCTTCAATTTGGTTGATATACTGAATAGTAATACTTCATTTATACGTTATCTATAATTACAGAGGGTGTTTTTACATTTATACAACGATTTCAATAAAGAATTAAGAAAACGCAAATGCAGTTTCCAAACAACAGCTTGTTATTTCAAATGCGTAATACTGTCTGCTACTTTAAAATTTAATCTTCTTTGAAAATATCGCGTATAAAGATGTGTACGGAAGGATATGTGTTTGCTATTTCTGAAGGTAAATATTTGTATTCCATATTTCCAAAAGGTTGTGAAATAGTACATGGTATCAAACTTTTATCTGCAAAATAAGCACCATTATTAATCGGAAAGGAAAAACCAACCATCCGTCAGTCATTATTTCTATATGTATATAAGACATCAAACAAGACCTGAAAAAGGTACGCAGTGTTTCTGATGTTACGAAAATGAAATGTTTTTTATAAGAGAAAATATTTCGAAGCAAAAATCAATGACAAAGTTGTAGAGTCATTAGGAAGCAGGAAATATGAAAGATGAGCAGGGCCCTCTCCTACCTATCGAATACGTGGACTCGAGCCATGGACCTCTCGAATTCGCGTCGAGCGTGCTGACCACCACAGCATGAAGGCATGCAAAGAAGGCGGGAGAAATACCTTATATACTCACGCTTTTAAAGGGCGAGTGGGGATTAGGAGACCCAGTCGCCAAATCCCGGTGGTGGAGAATCATCATCCACCACTTTTTTTTATTCGGGCGTAGAGACAGGTTATTTTTGAACTAGGAAATATAAGAAATAAGCAATGCCTTCGCCGGGATTCGAACCACAAGCCTCTCGAATACGCGTCGAGCGTGCTGACCTCTACACCACGAAGGCATGCGAAGAAGGAGGGAGAAATACCTTATATACTCCCCCTTTTAAAGGACTAATGAGGATTAGAGGACCCAGTCGTCAAATCGTGGTGGTGCAGAATTATAATCCATCACCTTTTGTCCCTGTTCGAGCGCCACTTGAAAAGTCATTAGGTTATTTGGAAGTAGGAGATGTGAAAGATGAGCAATGCCCTCAACGGGCTCGAACCACTGACCTCTCGAATACGCGTCGAGCATGCTGACCACTACACCATGAAGGCATGCGAAGAAGGAGGGAGAAATACCTTACAAAGTCTTTAAACACATCTGTAGCGGCAATAAATAAAGCAATAAACCAAGATTTGCAACTTAAAAAAGCTAGAAAAAATACTGTTCACTAGCTTTTACCGAGGCATGTGGTTCAACGCAGAACAATTTATAGATCCCTATATCAAAATGATAGTAGTAGAGGTACTCCATTTAGTAAGAGATAAACGGAAACAAATTGTATTCCTTGATAAAGCTTGGGTACGTAAATGAATGAAAAGAAGTTCTACACATTATCCAAAACGAAGAGAAGATAATGTACAAACCTCGTTCCGTCAGTGGAAAGGAAGTTTCGGTAATAGGTTTATAAATGTTGCCGGATTCTTTCATACACAGAAATTAAAAATAACAAGAGTGGGAGAAAATGTTTAAATTCAACTCAATGTATAATCAGGAAAAAGTTTTACTTCCGAAATTTACAGAAGAAATTTCATTTCCCTACCTCCAATGACTTTCAAAGAGTGCAACTTGATCAAGAAAAAGCAACCAGTTGTACTACGAAACGTACCACTGTATTCTTTGAAACGAATGAAAACTGATACAGATATTACGCTTATATCCATTCAATGTATTCGTGCAAAGTCTTCTGAGATTTCACCTATGCATCTGATCTCTTAAAAAGAGCTCTTATTTAGCGCTAACCCACCACGATTAATGGACTCTGGGAAGTAGTGAAAGAGGAATAGAAATCAGTACCCCTTAAAATTTTATGATAAACTCTTTTATCGTGGAAATCAGCAAACGTATAGCTCAGAAAACGGGCTATCAGATCAAACACTTAAAAATATACTCTTTACATTTTTAACTTTAATTAAAAGGCCCTGAATCGTTTTAAAAATCTAAACACTCTTTGTAGAATGTATTGGTTCTTAAATGTTTGTAATAGGCCTCATGCTTAAACAATCCATTTATTAATTTCTGATTATTGACTACTTACAGAAAAGTGTTAAATTAAATTATACAAGATTCTCCAAGTAAAATTAATAGCGAAGAAATGAAGATATAGGCGTATGGATGAACTAAAGCAAGAATTTGCAACTAACGAAGACAGTGCAATAACAAAGAGAGGAAAGTATTCTTGCTTTAAGTATTTATACGCCTTTATCATTCTTTTCCTGATACGAAATTAAAAAGTTTCTTTTTCGGATTGCGCCAGTTTCATAGGGAAATGAATTTTTCTTTATAAAAGTAAAACACAAGCAAATGTAACGCGAAACCGATTAAACGAATACGAAACTGGCCAAGCATTTTTCTTCAGTAATACTCGGGCTCTAAATTTTAAAAAAATAAATCAAATCGCACTTATTGCTATATTGTTTAGACTGGATAGCTATAAATAGCCATGAATACATAATAAACTGGTAGAATTATTGGTTATATAAATCCTTTGCAGAACGTTTTTGCATGTATATTATTAAAAAAAAAAGAAATTGAGATTAATGAGATTAA
>KK121204.1:751646-772508 GCA_000611955.2 Stegodyphus mimosarum
AACTTAGAACAGTCAAAAAAAAAATAAACCCCATTTTTTTCTAACAATAAAAGCAAGAATATTGTAATATAGAGGCGATCCGGGTCAAGCATTTTTTTATAGCATAGCATGCAATATTTTCATTTTTTTATCGCGTCATTGCAAGAAAACTATACCTCGAAACTAGAAATGTCGTTTATATTAAAATCGTAGATCATATTAGTCAGTATATATTCAATGTCGACGAAATTCCTTATGCGGCCTTCACTTTCGCAGTCTTTGATATATGCATATACTTCCTTCACAAAAATGTTTCAAATGGAGCTATTATTCATGTTTTACATATACTAAATTAGTTGAATGGTGCACGAAAGGCAAGGATTTAAGAAGTTATTTCGACATTTTATGTCATTATGGATTGCTTGTTGGTATTGAGTTTTCGAATGTAGATTTATTCTAAAAACATTCTATAAATTCCTATTCTGAAAAATATCCCTATTCAAAAATCTTATCTCTAAAACCCCTATTCTAATAATATTCTTAAAATATTTAAGTGATAGTGGAAAACCAAGGAATAAAGGCGTGTTCCATTGAAATGCGTTGTATTTTCATCATTCACATATTCCAAGCTAAAATGCATTCTAAAGCATTAACAGCTGTTTTGTAAGCTGTAAAATAAGAAAGAGATTCCATGCAGTAATAAAGAAATTTAATTTTAATTAAAATTTACAAATTACACAGGGACTTTTTTACAATATACGGTTACGTTTTTTTTTCTTCGTACGTACGTTAAAGGGTTCATGGATTTGGAATGAATAACGACGACGATCCTCGATGAACAAAACACACTTTATTGGCCAGTATTTTTCAAGACAGCTCCAAAATCAAGCTTACACTCGTCAAAGAACAACTATAAACACGCTGAGACAATCAGCGACACAGCCTTCAGGTTATCAGGCTATAACGGTGGAGATAGCTTCACGGTAAAGCAGTAGAGTACAACTCCCGACTCTGCTTGATCGTTCTCGGAACACTACGTACTCTCGAGACTCTCCACACTACAACTCGCGATGCACTCGATGATACACTAGAGTACAGCTCCCGACTGAGTTCGGTCGTTCTCGAAGCTCAACACACTCTAAGATAAAAATCGGCGATGCACTAACTCGAGATACACTAAGAGATTCTCTCGATGCACTCGACGAACAACTCGGCATAAGCCTAAGAGACACTCGCTCACTGACTGACTATCAACTGGATAGATTCTGCACTGATTTCGCACTGACTCACTCTCCGCGTACTAGCAGGATTTATATAGCTTTCGGCTTGTGTTCGAGAACATTCTGGGCTAAATCAGTAAGAATTCTTTCCAAAAGGTTCTCCATGCGTCTATAGCATATCGCCAAATGGGCGATTTCTCACCAAATATGGTAACTCTGCCTTACTTTGCCATTTTCTGGCAACCCTAAACCTACTTTGCGGGGAAGCTATCTTACCGCGCCTGGACATTTCTTAACAATACACAATGCGTCTGTAAAGTTTTTCGACTAAGTTCTAATTGATTATAATACAGGAAAAATTAAAGTTTTTTTTTTACTTATGTCAAATACTATGAGCTTATTTCTAATATAAATATATGCACTATCTTGTGTTTAAAATCGAACACTGAAAGGCAACTACTCAAAATATACCCGCACGAGAAAAAAAGATTTCGTTTAAAAATTTATATGCAATTCTCACCTTTATATAACCAACGTACATTATTTTTAAAATGCGTGATATGTTTTTCGCATATTTTTTCCTGCCTCGATAAAATATTCATTCTAATATTCTTTTTAGAATGTTCGCATCAGAGATTCTCGTTTCAAACTTCTCAGAATCTTTTTCAGCTGTTATTGGATTTTTAGTGTTTGGGTTATTGGATTTCTCACCTGAAAATAATTCAGTGTTGTTGGTTTATTTTCTTATTATATTATGAAATAGCATCAATGATTCACTAAAATAAGCCCAATGATTGTATAGCAAATCATAAAATTTATATTGCTTATATTTTTATAATTCTAATTCGCTGAAAACAATTTCGCATAGCATATAAGCCGGATTCGTTGTATATATTTTAATAATATCAATCTCTTTCTAATTTCATGACAGGAAAACATATTCAAAGTTCTTTCTTGTGCACATATTGCCACTTTTATTCCATTTCGGATAAAAATATATTGTTTTTCATTGACATTTATACTTAGATGGCTTCAAATGTAAAAGGGACGAACTAGAATATACACGAAATAGAATCCTGTAAGAAACTTAAGACGAGCACCGCGGCACAGAACCAGTTTAATTATTCCCTTGTAACGTTATCTCTTTTAATTTATCGTTGCATTAGACGCTTAATCTACACAATTTGATCATTTCATTTTTTCCTTTTTATACTCTGAATGAAGAGATATTATTAACTTAAATGTCATCTGATTTTGCTTTTCTAAGCAATTTTTTGCATGTTTACCACATTTTCTTAGCAGATTACCAATTAAAATTTATATATATATATATATATATATATACTACCATATCTATTCTAAGCATCTCTGTCACATTTATTCTAATCATTACTAAAAAAAATAAAACAGAATGCATTGTGGTAGCATTTAGAGAGCCTATATCAACAACATAAAGGGCCATCCAACATAATGCCTGTACAAATCAATACACCTCCATCAACGTAATTATCCCTTTCTCTGATGAGCGGGTGTGGTATCGCTTTGCAGGCGATCTTCAGGTACAGGTACGCCGAGAATCAGTGCGGACTGAATCTTGACGCATCTGTAAAACGCAAGGTGCTCCACTGGAGTCTGGTCCAAGGCGCAAGGCCCACCAGCGGCCGAGCGGTTAAAGTGACTGAATACTGGTAGTTGGGCCCGAGGTCCGAATCCCGCGAACGGGATGGCTGCATGTGTGTTTTCGTGATTTGTCCCATGTGCAACGTATATACGAGACTGTTGCCCTTAATAATGTCCTCCACGAAGGAATCCATCCCTTTAGCAGATAGTTCTAGTGTGCTTTGCCGTAATTGCGATAGACCAACCAACTGGTACAAAGTGCATCTTATCTGTACCATGCTAAATGCAATCTTTTGTATACTGCAGTGAGCGGGACGGAAACAGCTGGTCTTTTAGCAGCATACAGTTCACATGAGAGCTGGGAAATTCCTGCACTCCTGGGTCGCTGCTCTGAAAGTGTTAAATAACGATCCTCATTCCTCGTTGCGGATCTTGATCGACCTTGCCCAGGTCTTCTGGATATGGATCCAGTGTTCTGGAGCTGTTTCCACAAATTTCAGACGACATGGCAGACGTACATTGAGCTCTATATCCACCTGCGTTTGTGACTGACTTTTCTGCCAATATAATGGCAATTCTCCGTCTCATTCTATCATCCATAACTTCGTGGCTAATCATTTTACCTGATATCTTATAAAATTTACACAAATTTTACGAGAATCAAGACGAATGCTGTGAAGGAGTCCGAGCAAATAAGTCGCAGAAAATTCGTTGCACGCTTATATCCTTTCTACAATCACAACTCCGCAGACGGCCACGTGTAACTTACGTATTCGAGTCTTGAATATTTACATAAATTTTAGCGGCCTAGTTTGATTCAATACTTTTCGTAAATTTGTAAAATCTCTTAATTTTGCACACCAGTGTATTATTTTTAGTGCACCATCAACTTCACGTACACGTACACACTCACGCATTTTTTTCTCCGTCCTTCTTTTTACTTCGCATTTCTTTTTCTTCGCCTTTCTAAATCATATTAACCAAGATGCTGATGTCACTGCTAATGCTAGGAATAATAACTAAAGTAGACAACCCGTGCCTTAAACCTCATTCATCTGGTAATAAATTAAAACTAACATCAAAAAAGTTTACAGAATGTAAATTATAAGATTCTATTGTAATAATAAGGCTTATAATATCCTATGGATTATGTGATTGGAATCTTAAAATTCAAATTTTAAATAATAAAATAATTTCTCACCTGTTTTCTAAAATAAATGTTTTAAAACATAGAATTCTATCTTGAACTGTTTCACAAATCATTGCTATCCATAGCTCCAAAGCAAAGAGTACTTAAATTAAGCATTTTGATAGTTCCCAATATTTTCAGGTACTAAATTAGTATTTTTGTGTGTTAACAGTTCGTACTATAAACGTTTAAGAAGGGAAAAAAATTTATCAAAAATTTATTACCTGTTTTACAACTCCAAGAAGTAACAATTTTACAGATGATGATATCTGGAGCAAATCATTCAGATTCTTTCATCAGTTTACATCCTAGTTATAAAAAATATAGCGAATATAAAAACGGTATGGCAAAATTTAACATTCTGTAAATGTGAACATTGATCATCTGACTGCATCCACTGCGCATACGTTCTCCTTTTCTAAAGATTAGATAAAGTGCTTCTGACTGTTGTGATCTTCTAATGCATTGTGTTAACTTTTTCGTTACTACACTAATTAAACGCCTTTCTGGCCTACAATCATGAACTCCTCATAAATTGGGGTATATTGTGAGTCAAAAAAACTACTTGCATAGATTTAATCTTGGAAATATTTGTTGACTCTATCTTTTCCCACGGGTAAAAGAGTTCATAATTCAGCATTCTGTATCTATATTTTACGATCGTATTGTTAACACTACTCTCATCCCCTCTTGTTCACCTGTATTGTCATTAGCTGATTTTTCTAATAAACCTATGACAACGATGTAGAGAATTTTGTCCTTTATATAACAGATCAGGAATATATCTGAGCTCAATTTTCTCCTCTTAATAGCTTGAACAGTGATAATAGGAATTTTTAACTTTTGAGAAAACATTTCTTACCGTTAGGTAGACTGCGCAAAAAAAAAAAAAAAAGGAATGGGACAGTTCTGTATCTCCCGTTCGCGTAATGGCAGACCGCACATTCAGTTGAACAAAGTTAAATGAATTACGCACAATGCGCATGCCCAGAAGAGAATTTGGCGCAATTACGAGTTTGGCGTCATTTTAAAAGAAGATAAATATGGTATACGGTTGATGTTCTGTTTTTCTGGACGTAAACAGGTCGGGTTTTTAAAACTTGTTAGGTTGTACGTTGCTTCATTACTTAGAGTGTAAATATCGATTCTTAACTCCCCAAATTTTCGTTTAAGAATGATTACAAAACAGAAAACATTACATGATGTTGTTTATCGTTTGTACTTCTGAGGAATAAAAGCGATCGATTATTTACCATGAGTTCCACTCATGAATACTTTAACAACTTATGGAATATATCTAGTTTAAATGACTGAATGAAAGCCAAAGAAATTATTACAAATAACTGACATTAAATGGAATGTTTACGAGCAAAATAAACCAAAATGAAATTAAACAGAAGCAAGTGCAACAAGCGCAAAAAAAGTGTCCAAAGTATTGCAATCGTAAAGAGTCACTAAGGCGTACATGAAGAACAGGCTGGTGTAGGGTTGTTTATTTTTATTTTCCAGTATTTTCTCCTACGCCAACGGTACAGTATTGAGCATGCGCAGTAAGCGAAATTCGTTAACACTGATCAACTCAATGTGCGGTTTGCAATTACGCCTCCCGTTCTACTGGACGGATTGACGAAATTCAAATTGCGTTTTTCATGTCTCGAAAGCGCGACTTAGGATATGTATTAGATTTATATATAGCATTGTTCAAATATAAGTATTTTGACACAAAATCGGACTTTTTCTGAAATGACATGCAATTGTTTTCCATATTTCGATTCTACGACTCAAATTATGCCAAACTGCCAAGTTTTGTAAACATCGAACGAGTAGTTTTTCAAAAAAGAGATCTCAAAATTTTAGCTCTTCATTGTTAATTGAATTTGATATATATTCATGAATATCTCTTTTTTTATTACACTTATTGAATTCCTTCTTATACAGTTCGAAATTTAGGTTCATTCCAAACCAAATTCGCCCATTTTTTATGATTTATTTTTAAAATTTGTATTTTTAAATAATTTTTATAAATTTTTCGAAAAACATTTTGAATTATAACCTATAACATTTTTACAGTCATCTTAAAGTATATTTATTTCTAAGCATACCTGCAAAAAATTAGAACTTTTTATTCAAAATTTCCGAAGATATACGTGAATTTATATATTGGCGCGTTTTGAAATTTCGCATATTTGTTGAAAGCGATCATAACGAAAACGTGGTTTACGCACTTTGTTAAAATTACACTCACGTTTGTGAAAATTGCAACACCATGAAGGACTTACGCGAGTGAGCTGAAATTTTCAGGAAATGCAAAGTAGCGCATGATATGCAAATGATTAGAATTGCAAATCCGTAGCGCATGCGTATGCTGAGCAGCGCCCTCTGAACGGCTGATGGATCCGAATAAATAGACGGCTGTAGCGAGGCGTGTATGGTTATCGGTGGTTATCTGCTAGTGGTAAACGTTAACTCAATCTGTACTTATGCCTCGTCTACGAAAGAGAGCGAGATTTGAACAACTTACAGAGTTTGAACGAGGGAGAATCATCGGCCTTCGTGAAGCTGGATTGTCGTATCGTGCAGTAGCCTCTCGTGTGCAGCGTAACAGCAGCACAGTGATGCGCGTTTGGAAGCAGTGGACGGACGAGTGTCGGACAACTCGGAAATCCGGGAGTGGACCCCGAAATGTGACGTCAGCTCGCGATGATAGACACCTGGTCCGCATGGCGCGGACGGACCGTACAGCTTCCTCTAGACAATTGGCAGCACTGTGGTCAATAGCTACAGGTGTTTCATTGTGTGCTTCATCAATTCGTAGACGTCTGCTGCAGTGTGGACTGCGCGCACGGACTCCTTTATACAGGATCCCCCTAACGCACGACCATCGCCGCCTGCGGCTACAATGGGCCAATCAGCATAGAGACTGGCGTGCTGATTGGCAGCATGTCGTGTTTTCTGACGAATCCCGCTTTAATTTGTGGTACCATGATGGCCGCATTCGTGTCAGACGCTATGCCGGTGAACGCCACCTTCCGGAGTGCATTATCGAACGCCACAGTGGACGAACACCCGGAGTTATGGTCTGGGGCGCCATAGCATATCATAGACGATCTCAATTGCTACGAATTGTGGGCAATCTGAACAGCAACCGGTATATCCGTGAAGTTCTACAGCCCGAAGCTGTTCCCTTCCTTCAAAGCTTGCCAGGCGCTGTATTTCAACAGGACAATGCCCGCCCTCATACTGCTCGGATTGTTAAATCCTTCTTTGCAGCGCAGCAGGTACAGCTTCTTCCTTGGCCTGCGTGTTCCCCGGATATGTCGCCAATTGAACATGTGTGGGATGTCATTGGTCGGCGTCTTGCTCGTGATCCTCGTCCTGTTGCGTCTGCAGACGAACTTTGGGTACGCGTATAAACGATATGGAATGCTCTTCCTCAGTCAGACATTCAAACTTTGTTTGACTCCATGCCACGTCGTGTAGCAGCACTTATTGCGGCGCGTGTTGGCCACACAAAATACTGATTTTGATCTGTTGTTCTTGTTTTTGTTTGCTTTGAACATTTAATCATTTATTTGTACCACTACCACTCAACTGTGTATTAAATTGCATTCAATTATGACGATTCCTTCTTGGTGTTGCAATTTTCACAAACGTGAGTGTATTTGAAAGTAGAACGATGTGACTTTTTTTCTTCTTATCCACAATGTAAAAAGGCAGGAACGATGTGACTTTTTTCCTCCGCTGCACAATGGAAGGGAAGGAAAATAGGTTGCTAAATATTAAGAAGTTCGCCAAATGAATTATTCTTGGCTCAAACTGGAAAAAATTCGCCAAGTTAAATTTTTGAATTACTCCGTAAATTTCGTACCAAATTTTATAAAATTTAATATTTATGCATAATTTAAGTCGTAGAATCGAAATATAGAAAACAATTGCTATGTTATTTCAGAAAAAGTCCGATTTTGTGTCAAAATACCTATGTTAAAATAATGCTATGTGTAAATCTAATATATATCCTAAGTCGCGCTTTCGAAACATGAAAAACGCAATTTGAATTTCGTCAATCGGCCCAGTAGAACGGGAGATATAGAACTGTCGCATTTGTTTTGCGCAGTGTACTTCTTATTAATCGCAAAACTTTCTTAAAAATTACTATCTTGACTTAAAGTTGAAATCTCTCAATTCGATCATCTTTCGTTGATACTTTTTAAAACATTTGTGTCACTGATTGCTTCTTGATTATGAGGCGCATTTTTCGATATTAGCGGCAATGCTGATATTCTTCTTACTTGATCATCATCCATGTATCATTAGAGTAAGCATAAAACACGCTCAAAGATTGCATTGATGAGAACCATGTAATTTTGTGAATCTTCCACTAGCATTAAACCAACATTACAGTATCGTTAATTCTTTAAAATGTATGAATGCCGTATTTCTAGATCTTTCACTAAATCAATGAAAAGGCTGCGTCTTATCTCCCCTAACTTCGACCGCCGTGGTTCTGAATAATAGAACGGGCTGGAAATATTAAACCTTCCGTGATATAATAGGGTTGGATTTATCTATTTTATCTCTGCAGCTTTTTTCGCCCCTCATTAATAATGGATAAAGATCGAAAATGTGGATGTTGGTAGAGTCTTGTCGACTGACGGTATTTCACATTTTATTCTCCAGTTATGCATTATAAATATAAGGTATGATGCTGCAGTTTATCATTGTAATAGTTAGATATATTACTTTTGGCAAGGTACGTGGGAGTTTCGCTAGATTTTCTCCTTTTATCTATATCATATTTATCTGTGAAGGACAGAACCTGTATCATTTAATGCAAATTCGTCAAAAAGTCGATTTTGTCTTTACTGCTGATACAAAGAAATCAGTACATTGATGTTAACGAATTTCCATCCCGACCTACTGGATAATTTTTTTAAATAATGCTTTTCTTATATAGTGTTGTTTTCAGTTCGTTTATTTTCAATTTCATTTATGGACGCAGTGGTTCTCTAACATGGAATCTTTTGCTCACAATGATTTTAATGTCAGTCCAAAGAAGAAGTATCTATGTTTAACTCCAGATACCTCCCTGTAAATATCAGAAGTATTAAATAAAAGTTTTCATTTAAATGTAAAATGTAATATCAAAGGTTTAGGAAGAAGCCAAATTAGTATTTATACATTTTTTTTTATATTCGCATCCCATGAAAATCTTTAATTAAGCCAAATCGTGTTTAACCTTATAAACTGGCCCATACTTCATATGGGAAAAAAATAATAATAATAAATGAAAGAAAAACAAGCCAATGTTAAATTTAGGCAAAATTAATTGTAAAATTTGGCAAAAAAAGAAACGTTGGTTTCGTGTAGAATTTTATTAGAACTGTCTCGATGTAGAGGGGGATTAAAGACAGATCTCTGCTTCAGGAGCAAAGGACGTTTCAGGAGCTAACGGGACGCTATTTACCGTCAAACATAAACTTTAGCTCAAAATCTAACTAGATGACGGCAACCCAAATGATACTTAAAGCGTTATGAAAGGGATAGCTATTTTACATATAATAAATATAATGCATAAAATGTTAAATGTACTCGATGCCAAACCTGTGAGCGAGGCTGAATTTATACAATTCTCCAATTTTTTAAGCGAAAACATCAGAGAACTGTACACATTCGGCATCACCCACAGCTTCGACATTGCGCATATTAAGCATTATATATATATGTTTACAGTGCACAGCTATTTATAACGTGATAAAGCAGGCTACCACATTTGGCGCTTTTGCATTCATTGCGTAATTGGCACCGCGTTAATAGAAATGTACCAATAATGTTTTCAAACTGAGAGGAACAACGATCTCTTTTATTCCGAAAGCAACAGGTGAAGCCAAACGACAACGAATATAGCTCCATCTGTCGAGAAAAATAGTATGGAAATTAGGAAAAGTAAGGCATTGGTATTCTGAAAGCGTCAAGGACTAAATTGGTATAAATGTCATTACTAAAAAAGGTAAATTTTTGTTAACTTGAAAAGCTCTCAGAAAATCTAATTCACCCACTTTTTGCAGAACCAAAGCCAAACTTGTGATCAAGTATCCAACTCTGATTAGCTATCGAAGATATGTTTATTTCTCCTTTTCGAAATTATATATGTGTTTCTTTTAGGGAAACTTTAACTCTATTTTAGTTTTGACGATGTATGATAGACCACACTGACCAGATATGCTGTTAATTCTCCAAGAATTAAAATCAGAAATAGGAATCAGAGCATGATTCTTACTACTATTATAAATTGTGTCAGAAAATCTGATGTGGACATTATGACTTCCTTGCACGGCTTACTAAATTAGACACAATTTTTGCTACTTTCATTTAAACTCATTCCCTCCAATTTCATTGCAGACATATTTCTCATTCAATTAATTCAGTTCTCACTTCGCGGCAAGGCAAAATTACATAAAAACACAAAACATGTCCATTAAAAATTGTTAAAATACAGAAAAAAACATAAAAGAACATATACCGTTAAAAAAGCTGAAAAAAACAATTTTTTTAATTAAAATTTCTACTAAAAAATAAGCATAAGCAGTTCGACCAGCGGGCAGGAAGATCGTTTTTTCGGTGCACAAAATTGAAAGCTTACTTTTGTTCCCACTCGGCAAAAAGACACTGAAGTTGGTGCACAAACTGGCTTCTGCTAAGAGTTCAAATTCAAACTATTCTATTAAGAGTTTCAAATGTAAACAAATGGCAAGCTTCGTTAGGCTTAGTACCCCTTAAACACCTTTTAAATTGCTGATAATTCTACAACTATTGTATGCAGATTAACTCAAGGAATAAAAGCCTGAACCGGAACATAAGAGCAATGTAATTCAGTGATTTTTAAAGCACAAATGCGCAATTTACCAACGTATAAGAATAAAAAAATGAGCTCACCGAGCCGGGTAACGGAGTGAGTATATACATAGGTCCGTACGCGCAGACATCATGGAAAAATCTCTTCTGAATCCGATCCATTTTGGAGAAAAAAGTTGTTTATTCTGTCCGTACCTACAGATGTCACTCAAAAAAATTGTTAAATTGAATTCGAGAGCGGTCAAAATAAATATTTTCGTTGAAATAGGATGTCAGAAATTTTTCACGATTCAAAAATAGATGAGCGAATAAACAATCAAATTACAGTTTTCAGGTTCTTAGGTTAAGATAAATTCTTAAGAAGCTCTTTATTATAGAAAGCAGCTGAAAATCCATCAAACAAGAACAAATTGCATTATGTTATTAAGAATGATACTTATTTTCCAATATTCTGAGTGCAAGATTTGGAAACAAATTCACTTTCAAGTTTAGAGAGTAATATTTCTTAAGTAAGTTATTCGCAGATTCAAAAACAAAAGTGCAAGAAATATTTTTTCCAAAGTTCAAAAGTATAATGCGAAGTTTTGAAGTTGCTTTTAGATAAAAGAAAGTGCCAAAGAAACCTTTTTTTCAGAAACTTTAAAGTTGGTACAAATGTAGAAAACAAATATACCTCGCTTGTTACTAACTTTAAATATGCAACGACAATATTAAAAACAAAATCAAAATGTTCTTCATTAAGACTTATTGCGGCTACGAGAACAAGAATACTGGGTGAAAAATGCATCTTTATGTTTATTACGTTATTTAAAGCACTTTTCTTGCGTAATCGTAAATAAAGAGAAAAGTTCTTCCAGATTCTCTAAAAAGATTTATAGATAAAAACGAGCTTATTTTCTTAGATAAACACTTTTCTTCCCGGAATGTTTAGAAATAGGGATGAAGCTTCTTTGTCAGATACTTATTTTTAGGAACATTTAATTACACAACAATTCTTTAAAAAGTTCAAACATTAATTTTTAAGTATGATTTTCGACCGCTTCTTACATGGAATGCTAGTTTAATGAAAAGTCGTAAAAATAATTTACTCTAGGCACAAGCATATTAATAAAAAGAACATTATTCTATCTAGGTTTGATGCTTTTATGTAATCATAATTTAAATCCTCAGAAACATAAAAGATTTAAATAATTGAACCTTTTTACGTCCTTGAACGAAGTAAAGGAATTATTGCAATTACAAAAAATTTCGGCTATCAAAATTCAACGGGTATTCCTTTTGACTGTTCCCGAATCCATTTGGAAATTTTTTTTTGCATGATGTCTGTATGTACGGACAGAATAAAGGACTCATTTTCTCAAAATTAATTTTAAAATAAATGTAAGATGGATTCAAAAGGGATTTTCTTCGTGAGGTCTGTATGTATGTATGTCTGTTGTATAACTCAAAACCGATTAGGCGTAGAACGTTGGAATTTCGTATATGGGACTGCTAGATCATCTAATTATGAACCTGCAAATATATATATCTCTTAGACAAAAAAAAACGACGCACCGAGAAGATATAAATCAAATTGGAGACAAATTGATATGCATACAGGTTTCGACGGAAAATGCAAAATTTTACATTTCAGCTGCCAACGGTTGTCGCTACAGCGCATCTGATCTGCGCAACTGGCAGGATATTTAAGACGAGAAATTACGATTCCAGGTCATTATTTCTTCACAAATTTCATTCCGTGTACTCTGATAGACAGTAACTATGGCTCGCATACAGGTGCGCGAACGTATGCGCAGATGTCAGAATTTGAGAGAGGTCGTGTAGTTGGGCTCAGAAGCCGGTTGGCCTTATCGGCGAATAGCTCGACATTTGAGATGAGCAATGCCACTATTAGACAATGTTGGCAGGAATGGGTGAACCATGGCCGCACACAGCGTCAAGAAGGAAGCGGTAGGCCTAGAGAAACGACAGAATGTGAAGACCGAGCAATCGTCAGAGCTGCACTCCCAGCCCCAGATGCATCATTATCATCGATTGTACGTGCAACTAGTGCTTCAGTGACCGCAAAGACCACTCATAGACGGCTCACAGAAAGGGAGCTGAGGTCACGGCACCTCTTGCGCCGACTACCATTGACCTCTGTACAACGTCAAGGCCGTTTGCAGTGATGTCGAGTTCATTCGCATTGGATGTCACTGACTGGAGTAGAATAGTCTTCAATGATGAATCTCGCTTCTAACTGAGCCCCGATGACCAGCAAAGGCCCCAGACAGCAGTGTGATACCAACCTGATTGTCATCCAGCACACAGACCGACAGCCAGGAGTGATGGTCTGAGGTGCCATTTCATTTCATAGTAGGACACCTTTGGTTGTCATCCATCGCAACCTTACAGCACAGCGGTACGTCGACGAAGTTCTAAGGCCCGTTGTGTTGCCCTTCATGTCACGCCATCCTGGGCTTACATTTCAGCAAGATAATGCCCGCCCTCACACTGCACATGTTTCTACTGCTTGCCTTAGTGCTTGCCGAACATTACCTTGGCCAGCAAGGTCGTCGGATCTCTCTCCTATTGAGCACGTTTGGAGCATTATGGGCAGGGCCCTCCAACCAGCTCGGGATGTTGACGATCTAACGCGTCAGTAGGACAGAATTTGGCACGATATCCTTCAGGAGGACATCCGCAACCTCTATCAATCGATGCCAAGCCGAATAACTGCTTGCATAAGGGCCAGAGGTGGACAAACGCGTTACTGAGTTTTTCACTTTGTGAAGCTCTGTCATTTCAATAAATCATCCAATTTTCTCAAACTGTAATCATTTGTTCTTCTGTATATGTGCATCACTTTTACCGATTTTCGTTCCATTCGGATAACTCCTTCTTAGTGCGTCTTTTTTTTTCTCTAAGAGTGTATATAAACAAAATATTGTTTCATAAGAAACTAGTTAATAAAGTTAAATAAAATTAAATAATTCCCTTGCACCGTTGCTGCAAGGAATGAAATTTGAATTTAACTAAAACAATATCATAATCTCATTCATATAAAGCTAATTGAAATTTTAAATTATGAAAATGCTTTTGTAAACAAATAGTATGATTGATTATTGCTGCGAACCAATTTGTAATATCATTCAAATTCAGAAAGCATAAGTAAATTAAGTGCAAGCATCTAAATACATGAAAAAATATAATAATCCAAAAGTTTAATCTTAAAAACTTTGAAATTTTTTTTTAAACTGAATTAATTTGCATAAAGGGAATAATTGTTGAGCAGACAGATCTGTTCAATGGGCAGTTACCTCCAAACCTAACTCTTTAATTACTCAATATGTGTTTCGTCATCCATATAGGCATGACTAAAGAATTATACAAAACCAAAAGTATTGATATGTTTATAGTGGTATGTTTGAGAAAGTTAATAGTAAACGAATTTCCAGGTATTTAATAAGCAAGTCCGCCATAGGAAACAAAATTATTAATTAAAAGTACATAACCTATGTAAGAAAGAGTAAAATTTCAAAGTAATTTAGAAACCCTATGAAAAACTATATGTATGTCCCCGACACGAATTATGCATGCAAACTATAATAAACTAAAAACCACTGATCTAAACATCATAAAAATTAAAAATAACATAAAATAAATAAGTAGAATCTATAAACAAATGTAAGTAAATAGTAAGTTTCAATTTAACTTACCATGTAACTACTGTAACTACATATTTTTGTACGTGGAAGAGTGGTATAGCATTGCTAAAAAATGTAAGGTTGAGTAATATGTAGCTTCTAATGTGTAAACAGAGAACGCTGATTCGATGTAAAGTTGAGTAGTGTTAAGCTTCTAACTGTGTTAGGTATTGTAAAAATATAACTGCTAACTCTAAAGTAATTTTTTTAATGTACGAGGAAGAAGCTGAATATTTTTTCCTGTTCTTTCTGTTGCTGTTCAGGTTTTAAGCTTGTTTAGTAAAACTGAAAAATAATAGCGGTCTTCATGCAAATTTCTTGAATTATTGTTTGCAAAGGAAATTCTTTTTTTAACGATCTTGTGGAATTCCAACCTTTTATCTAACAGCTAAATGTGAAGAACCTTGTGCACAGATAAGGGAATAAATAACACAGTACACAGTACGTGAACAGAGACGTAAGACTCCAGAAGTGTTAATTAATACCCTTTATTTCTCAAAATAAGAATTAACACAGTCGGTCCCTGTCTCGGAACGTACAACACAGCCTCCTCCTGGGCTTGAACTCAAAGTAATAAGAACTTAACTAAAACGATATAGCCAAGCTATGAAGATTTTAAGTAGTTGGCCTTTAAATCTCAAATAAGTTGGAGAAGCTATCAAGGGCCTGAAGTACGGCTGCGCGTACTAATAGCTTAAAGAGAGACGTAGCCAAAAGGCGAACGCGCTCTAATCAGAAACTCTGGCTCTCTAACGGTGAAACTTGGACTTTAAATACCACTCTTACTCATTTGCATTAAACGTGATTCTGAAAACACATTCTGGTAGGAAATTGTAAGTTGAAAGTACACGCTAGTCGCATTCTTGTTTGTATTGCAATTTCACTTTTGAGGAGTGTAGAAAGGTTTGGCTTGGGAACATCAAATAATAGATCATTTGTTCAATTTCTAATTCTACTTCTTGCATGCATTGCGTGAAAAGTAAAATGTAAAGGTCATAATGTTTCGTAACGACATATAGATTGCCAGCTCCGTTATATAGATCGTGTTCCTTAATGGTTGTATAATTTTCAATATTTTGATTTTTTAAAGAGTTTTTTTTTCTGCTAAAAAATATAGACACAAACACTAGAAATTTTAAAACTGAAACTCTTTTTTAGTTTCAAACTTATTCAACAGTAAATGTTTAGTTTCAAAAGCTGGTAAAATAAAATACGACTTTTATTTAAGAAGAGAATGGAAATATTTATATGACATATTATCTTTTTAAATCTGATTTATATATTTTAATTTTTTAATTGTGAATTCTTTCCTGCGGTGTTAGAGTGTAATCCGAAATTTTTAGATTCCAATTTTTTTCAGAAGAGTGAAATTGTAAGTTGCACACTAATTTTTAAAATGTGCAACTTTTCTTTTTTTTTTCTTTGTCTTTTTTTTAATTTTTATTTTTATTTCTGAATTTATTCTTTACCTTCAACTCCGTTATTACTCATTGATTCATTTTTACATGCGATCTCCCATTTTTCTAAATTCCTACTATTAGTTCACACTCTCCCTATATCTTGTTCAAATTTCCAATCGTTAATAAAATACTTTTTATTCACCCACTCAAGTTCAAATACTTTTTTTAAAACTTGTAGTGGATGACACTTGATGTTAATACAGTTTTTCTTTTTTGTTATTTTTAAAATTTTTCTTTGTTGAGCTAAGTAGAAATTGACTTTAAAGAAATTTTTTATTTAATTAATTATTAATTAATTAATTTTCAGTCGTTAATAAAATACTTTTTATTCATCCACTCAAGTTCAAATACATTTTTAAACTATTAGTGGATGACAGTTAATGTTAATATACTTTTTTTTTACTTAAGTGGGAATTGAATTTAATTTTTTTTTATTTTACTTGTTACATTTTTCCATAAATGTTTCTGTAATGTGCGCACTGGCTCAGATTAAATTTCAGCGCATACATTTTGTTGAATTTTAATTTGTTGATAATGAGAGTTTTGGCGTAGTATGAAACATGGTTCCCCACCGAAGGAGTACGTACAGTTTCTGTAAACTGAACACATAAGATTTAGTGGTTGCTTTCCTTGAGTTTAACAAAACAGATAAACATACCACGTCAGACTATGACACGTTAGTAAAACCATATGATGAATAACAGACGAATGTACTTGACTGAAACAACATGAGTCTACTAAACACTTTATTTAGTTAGGCAGGTACTTGGGGGCCTATCCCTTTCCGGGATATTGCGTTAGATTCCTGTTACAATCTAGGCTTCCTCAGTTATATTCCATTACAGGTTTCCATGCCTTAAAATCGAACACACAACGGTAGAATGATCCACGGCTGTTGGCTACGTCGATAAAGCATCGGAGGGGGGGACGACACGTCTCACCTCATTTCTTAGATTCTACTGCGGGATTATATACTATTACGTTTTTCGTCTGAGCTCAGCAGCAAAAGAAGAATGAAAATTTCCCAACACATCAAAATTACGCCCTTTTTAATATGCACTCTGAAAAGGGCACATACGCATGCTGAAATTTAAACGTTTGTAAAAAGGTGTTATTACTAAACACATATTTCCTTTCAACATACAGATTGAAAGAGAACAAAATCTGCTCTTTTCATTGTGCGCGTTTAAACTACTGCGTAATTTCCTTTTCGGCTCAGCTAACAAAAGATTTGCTTTGGCTGTCCTTATGAATTTAAAGACGCTGTACTCTTGTTTTAAAAATCTGATGTATACGCATTATGTGTGCTCGAACGAGAACTCCGCGACCTCCAAAACAGTCCCTTTTGATGATGTTGAAGGGGTTATTGCGTGTTCCCCGCTCTGTCCAGATGTGTATGTGTCCTTTTACGGAATATTAAATTATAAATATTTTTCCTGCTTTTCATTTAAACTTATTTCCTCGAATTTCATTGGAGATATACACTGGTGTGGAAAAATTAAGGACGAGACGGTTTTTTCAATATAACTTTGTACAAAAGCTTTCCAAATTAACACATTTAATACCGTAAGATCCCCAATACGTAAGGACATGAGTAATGTAAGCAACACATACTAAAGAGAAATCAGAGGAATAAAAAGAAGCTTTATTGAAAAAGTAGCATGGAGCGCAATGCGACTGAAGGCCGAAACATCCCCGTGATGGGTGTCCAGCAAGAAACATCGAGTCTTTAATAGGGGATATGATCTCCCCTGACTGCTAGGCAGGTTTCACATCATTTGTGCATGCTGGATATGTGGTTGTTAATGAGCTGTTGAGACACTGCTGCTCGTTTCTCTTGTAGCACCAATCGCAGTTTCGGAATCGGTGCTGCCACGGGTCTCCCTAGTAAGTTCCCTACATGCTTGACGGGATTTAGATCCAGAGACCTTGCCGACCAATCCATGTGTTCAATATCTTCACTCTCCAACAGCTCTTCGACAGTAACTGTGCGATGAGGTGGAGCGTTGTCGTCCATGAAGAGGAACTGAGGACGCATACCCCTTGTGAAAAGACGCGTGTAAGGAAGAAGAACCTCGTTACAATAGCAGTCCCAGGTGACGAAACTCCTTGGGAGATATGAAGGTCGGTCCGGCTACCAAGCATTATGTCTGCTCGAACGAGAATTCCGCGACCTCCAAAACAGTCCCTTTTGATGATGTTGAAGGGGTTATTGCGTGTTCCCCGCTCTGTCCAGATGTGTATGTGTCTAGAATCGCAACTCAGACTAAATCTGCTCTCATCTGTAAAGAGTACTCGTCCCCATTCATTGTCTCTCCAATTCCGGTGTTCCCGGCACCACAGAGAACGCCTTCTCCGATGGGCAGGCGTTAGAGGTACACACCGTACAGGGCGTCGTGCAAACAGACCACCACCGTGCAGTCTTCTGGCCACGGTAAAACGCGATATCGGTCGTCCAGTCGCCTGTGTCGTGTGTCTAGCGATTTCTCCCGCTGTCTGCCGCCTGTTTCTTCTGGCCTGTAAGGCAATATACCGGTCATCTGCGGGTGTGGTTCCTCGTAGACGACCACTACTAAACCCCCGGATAGCTGTTCCTGTAGTTTGAAATTGTCTCCAAAGTCGTGAAACGATACTGTGAGCAATTCCGAACTCTGCAGCCACACTTGTCACACTGCGGCCTTCCTCCAACTTCCCAATGATTCGACCTCGGGTAAAAGCATCCAGATGTCGTCTAACAGATTGATTATTCTCCATTTCTCGCTGAAACAGCAACTCGCTATAGCAGTTAAAATCACACCGATTTTAACTACTATACGGCGTGCAATCTCTTTGCCAGAAATACTGATCTTACACCGACAACATGCTTTATACTACTCAGACACTCCCCCATTACGTCTACCTGCATATCTGCGCATGTGTTACCGTACATCACCTTACTTAATCTCCTGATTGGTCTTTCTGTCCGCTCTGCCTCTTCGTTCAGCTGATATGCTAATTTTTCGACTTCGTCCTTAATTTTTGCACACCAGTGTATTTCTCATTCAATTAATTCAGGTCTAACTTCGCGACAAGGCAAAAACACATAAAAACTTGAAATATCTATATTAAAAATTGAAATATAAAATACCAAATACAGTTAAAATATTTTTTTTTACAATTAAAATTACAGTTTCTACGCAAAAACAAGCAATTCGGCTAACGGGCAAGAAGCCAGATTCTTCGGTGGACAAAACTGAAACTTTTTGGTCTCACTCGGCAAAAAGACACTGATGGCGTAGAAAGTGACTTAATTTGTTGTGAACACTATGCTGAGTGAACATATGGGATAATTTAATACCTTAAAATGACAATTCTAAAATGGATTAAGCATAATTTGATTTGCAATAATAAAAGAAAACGTTTCTTTGTTGTTGCGAAACTTAGTTTCTTTAGATTGGCAACTAACCCACTATTCTGCTAAGTTTCAAATGTAAACAAATATGGCTGCTATGGTAAAAATACTTCCTTTTTACTTCGTGCAAGGAAGTAAAAATTAGGCTTAGCCGCACTTAAGCCACTTTTAATTGGTTGAAAATTACAAACTATAACATGCAGGTTAACTAAAGGCGTAAAAACCTTAACTGGAAGATGAGAACAACATAATGCAATCGCTTTTAAAGCAAAAAACGCGCAATTTACAAACATATAAGAATGAAGAAACTGAGCTCACTGAGCCGAGTAACAGAGAATTGTAATCAAAATAGGAGGCGTACATTTACATGTTATAGCAGTCCTATGTACAAAATTTCAAAGTTCTGAGGCTACTCGTTTTTGAGTTATGCGAGATGCATACATACGTACAGACGTCACGAAAAAAATCTTTTCAGAATCTCTTTTAAATCAGTTTTATAATTTTTTGGGGGGAAATGTGTCCATTATTCTGTCCTTACGTACAGATGTCACACAAAAACATCGTTAAATTCCATTCGATAGCTGTCAAAATGAATGTTTTCGTTGAAATATGTACCCGAAATTTTTCGAGAGCACAGTTCTTATAGCACAGTACTTTCTGTTATTTATAACACAGAGTTTCGATAAGATTAGCAAACGCTTTGGCAGAATATTCAGAACCAGTTCTATCGTTTCATGAATCACATTAATGTTATGCAGATTTGTCCGAGTTTTGGATCTATGAAATTAATTGTGCTTTGCTGTAAACACGTTGTTATCTGCACATTAGATGGACTTGTACCTGCAAAAGAGATTTAACGCTTTTACTTGAATTAGCTTTAAGCTCACTAGAACACGAAATTTTAATCTACAGCACTTACATTAGAAGTTTCTCCAATTCCGAGACTGCGTTTCCGCCATTTTTATTGATAATCGTTGATTGCATAGTCACAGCTGCTTTAATAAGTTCTGTCCTTAATAAATAATGCGGTTATTGATTAATATATATACATCATCCGTTACGTGCGTACGTATCCGTTTTCAGAGCGTTTTTGATTCTTTGTTTGATTATAAAGGAAATAATTTTTCACAGAAAGTGCTCTGCATGAGGTCTAAGCGGGGAAGATCAATAAGTGTAAAATTGCCTTTACTTGTATAAGGAGTATACTTTTTCAGGTATTTGTATATGTACTAAGGGAATGCAAGTTTACTTCTATAAGTAGTTGCAATCCCTCGTGGGTACTTTCGTCGTGTAAGTGATTAGCACGTCTTGCTAGCACTAAAATATTACTGGTTCGACTCCAGCAAAAGCATAACGGATGTTTCATGCGTAAATGTAATAATAAACTCTGAATATCTTAATGATCTCTCAACTCAGCAGCGGAATATTTAGTAAACTGAATTTATTTGATTGATTAAGTCAGGAA
>KK121204.1:772575-783697 GCA_000611955.2 Stegodyphus mimosarum
AAGAATCTGGAATGAAGATATTTACGAAAAGTTATGTATTATTTTCGGAATTTTATTTATTAATTTATTTTAAGAAATGTTTTAGTAGGACTGACTGTTAAAATAATTTGTTTCAGTGGGGAAATAATATACAGTGGAATTTTCATGTGGTTACCGTCTCTATAAAAAAAAATTTGAAAATGGCGAGTATTATTGAAAACATAAACAAAAATTGGTATCAAATTTCATACCTGTAACATGACAACTTCCACAAAAAAATGAGAATTATATGAAATATGGATGGTTACTTTAGAAAGGATTCTTTGGTTCTTTGTATCAGTGTCAGTTTTCCGTTACAAATGCAGAAAAATAGAAAAGTTATTACGTTGGTTAAAGTTATTAGGTTATCACGTTGTAGAGTCATTAGATTATTTTGGCAGCAGGAGTGATGAAAAATGAGCAACGCCTTCGTCGGGAATCGAACCACGGACCTTTCGGGTATGCGTCGAGTGTGCTGACGACTACACCACGAAGGCATGCGAAAAAGGCGGGAGAAATACCTTATAAAGTAAGCATCCTGTTATAAACTGAACTGATGTTTCAATAATTACATTTTCTTGCGCTAGATGGCGTTCTAGGAGTACTTCGTCTAACAACTATATGATACCTGCCTTGGAGCTCTGTTTGTTTTACTAGGCAGACATGCCATTTTCCCAGAAATAACGCAATTTTATTCTTGAACAATATTTTACTATTTTTTCCATTCCGAAGCAGTGTTTAAAACTAGAGTGAACAATGCAACTTGCCAGTACATCATCACACAGTTCACTGCGCTTCTTGAAGTCGATGAACGTTAAGTGTTGATTACAGCAATACGGTGCGAGTTGCAGGCATCCAATGAAACCATACGGCTCTTACGCGGAAACTCTGGCAACCGAATCATTTCAAAAAGATTACGATCCGCCATCTTCACTAATCTGTCACCTGCAGAATGTTTTCCTGTGAGAATATGTTAAAGAAGCGATCTACACGAGTAATTCGCCTTTACTGAAGAACCTAAAGGTAAACATTACGAAAGCGGTTAACATAAGTCAGGAACGGATGGGGTTAGCAAGAATTCGTGAAATTTCTTGTGGTGCCGGAACTTGTGACGCTGCTTTGTGACCTCACATCGATGGCTTAAAAAAGTTAACTGAAGAATTCCTACAGCAAAAGCATGATAAACTTTTAGAAAGAAAAAGTTTTAATGACAGTCTAAAACAATTGAAGGTAAACTAATGATAACCGCACTGAATTCAACATCTTTAACTCGTCGCCAATTGTTTAATGATTCTTTATTCCATTTCGTAAAGGGAAGAAATTTTCCCGTCCTACCACCTCAATGATTTCATAAAATGTTATAAAGATGCCAGTACCTTTGTGGAAGTCGGCGATTGTTCACCAGTTCTAACACTTTCAAATAGGTGATCCAACTGCCTTAACGAGGGTTGCTTTCTTCATAAAACTGAACTTCATAATAGAGCCGGTAACTTTGTGTCTTCGTATCGTGGTATACTGTCAGAAAAAAATGAAACTATTCTATATCTCCCGTTCTACTGGAGCGACTGACGAAATTCAAATTGCGTTTATCATGTCTCCAAAGCGCGACTTAGGATGTATATTAGATTTATATATAGCATTGTCTAACATAGGTATTTTGACACAAATTCGGACTTTTTCTGAAGTAATATACGGTATCCGGACATAATCCCGACAGCCGAAATCCCGACAAGCCAGAATCCCGACAGACGGAATCCCGACAAGCCAAAATCCCGACAGGGTCGAAATCCCGACAAACCAAAATCCCGACAGGGTCGAAATCCCGACAAGCCAAAATCCCGACAGGGTCGAAATCCCGATATGCTAATATAAATTAAGTGTGAAAACAAAGTTATAAAATTCGCAAATTATTGCCGAGCTTGATCAGAAATAGTAAATGAAATATAAACATTGCATACACTTTGTTCTAAATAAATAGTGCACTGGATGCACTTCCAGTGCACTATTTATTTAAAACTTTAAATTTCTAAAATTTTATTTAGAACTTTAAATTTCTATTTAAATGAAAGCAAAACAATCATCGAAAATGTCGCAAATCTAGCAACCCATCTAGACTATGCAACAGCGTCCGACAAACATGTAAATTTTACTGCATCCATGGAGGGGACTAACGACTTTTCTCATTAGGAAAAAGTCAAAGAGGGGGCAAAAGTATTTTGGATCGCGCCGGTCTGAAGGCTATATTATGAGAATTTCGGCCAGGTCTTAGAAGGTTAACATACTTCCACAGCTGCTTACGGAAGGACATCGTAATGACAAAGGGTCGGCTGACCTCACGCGAAGGTCATTTCTTATCTTTTAGGCCTTTTATAATCTATGTGAGTAGGAGAAAGAGGGAACTATTTCACAATGACGGAATGATACAGCTCTAGGCTTTCTACATACTATAGGGTTACGTTCGCCTCGAGACAGACAGTGCTCCCTTGCCGGTTTATTTTATGCTCATTAAATTGTTCCAAAATATGGCTGAAATTTGTGAAATTGTTCCGTCTCAAAAAGGAAGCAATAAAATTAATGCACGTGGTTATTTAATGGTGAAAGATAAGAATCGCGACGATTTATATTATTGGTGTTGTGAAAAAAGAAAATACGATATGTGCAAAGGTCGGGTAACAACAATATTTCTGAATGGACAACATCATCTCCGTAAATTTACTCAGCATAACCATGCTCCACAAACGAGTGCAGCTGCTATCGCAAAATGTATTAGCCAAGTGAAAGAAGATGCTCGGCATACCGGAAGTAAACCGTGTCAGATAATTCAAAGCAACATCGTAAAAACCTCTCAGAACATTCGCCCATACCTTCCATCAAAAGAAGCTATTCGGAAAAAAATTAAACGGGTCAGGCAAAACGAAAGGCCACCAGAACCAAAAACATTGAATGAAATTGATATTCCAGCTACTTTAAGAAATACTTTATCTGGTGAATTATTTTTAGTGAGAGATTCTGCAGTTGGAGATGAGAGAATTCTAATGTTTACAACAGTTGCAAATGTTAAACATTTATCACAGGCACCTTATTGGATTATGGACGGCACATTTAAAACGGTGCCCACAACATTTTACCAGCTATATACAATTCACGCACCTGTTGGATCTCAAAATTTTAGAATTCTTCCACTAGTATATGCTTTGATGACTAGCAAATCTGAAGAAAATTACAAAAGATTATTCCAAGATTTAATTGATTTCGCTGAAGAAAATAATATTGAACTGAGGCCATCTAGAATCATTAGTGATCTAGAAAAGGCAGCTATAAATGCTTCAAAATCAGAATTCCCTGACGTTATTAATAAGGCCTGTTTTTTCCATCTGTGTCAGTGTGGTTGGAGAAAAATCCAATCAAGTGGATTGGCTTCTCGCTACGGCACAGATGAAAGATTTAGTTTAATGCTTCGTCATTTATTTGCGTTAGCATTTATACCAGCTGACGAAATTTCAGCAGCATTTGACACTTTACTTCCTCACTTGCCACCCGATGCTCAAGAAGTCGTTCAGTGGTTCGAAGACAACTACGTTCGTGGAAGAATGCGGCGCCGTTTGCGTAATGGCATTGCCGTTCGCGTTGCTCCGATGTTCCCACCAGCACTCTGGAGCGTGTTTGATTCCCTACAACTGGGAGCTCCACGCACTCAAAATGCTGTCGAGGCTTGGCACAGAAGATGGGAGACCTTAATTGGACGGGCCCATGTTGGCATTTATAACATCATAGAAGGATTTCAAAAAGAACAGGAGCATGTGGAATACCAAGTTGAATGCATTCTTCGCGGAGAACAACAACCAAAACGTAGGAAGGTAGATGATGACCGGGAAAGGAGAATTATGACTGTTGTGGACGATCGTAATAATCGACCTGTGATGGAATATCTTCGTGGTATCGCTCACAATGTGTCACTGTAAATATGTCGTTTGCATGTGTAAGTGATGTTTTCTTTTTCTTAATAAAAAGAATTTTATAAATCTTCATTTCAAATTTTAACGGTCATTTCAATTTGTTAAAAATTATTTTAAGTAATGACATAATTTTTATGATTTTTTGATTTAAACTTTTAATTAGTAATATGTAATAGTTAGTTAAAAATTGTATTTTATTAAGCTAAATTGAGTGTTTGTATTTAGATATTAACTTGTCGGGATTTTGGACAGTCGGGATTTCGACCCTGTCGGGATTCTGGACACTCGGGATTCTGACCCTGTCGGGATTCTGGCTTGTCGGGATTTTGACCCTGTCGGGATTTCGACCGTGTCGGGATTTTGGGTTGTCGGGATTTCGGCCCTGTCGGGGTTATGGACAGTCGGGATTCCGACTGTCGGGATTCTGGCTTGTCGGGATTTCGGCTGTCGGGATTATGACCCAGACCCGTAATATACCAATGTTTTTACATGTTTCGATTCTACGGCTCCAAGTATGCCTAGATATTAAATTTTGTAATTTTTGGGGAGAAATTTAAAAATTTACCTTGCTGGATTTTTTGAGTTTGCGCCAAGAATAATTCATCTGGAAAACTTCTTAATTTATACCAAACTATTTTCCTTTTTTTCATTGTCCACAGTCAGAAGAAACGTCATCGTTTATACTTTCAAATAATTCTAATAGAGTGCGTAAACCACATTTTCGCTATTTTTGCTTATAATAAACACGCCAAATTTCAAAACTTACCAAAATGTAAATTCACGTATATATTAGTAAATTTTGAATAAAGAACTATTCTAATTTTTTTAAGGTGTGCTTAGAAATACATGTACTTTAAGATAATGCTAAGAATTTTATAGGTTATAATTAAAACTTTTTTTCGAAACATTTATAAAAATTATTTAAAAATACAATTTTAGAAATAAATCATAAAAAATGGCGAATTTTATTTGAAATGAACCTAAATCTCGAAATGTGAAAGGAAGATAATCAAATAAGTTTAGTAAAAAAAGAGATGTTAATAAATATATACCAAATTCAATTAACATTGAGGAGCTAAAATTTTGAGAGCTAATTTTTTAAAAACTACTCTTGGGATTTTTACAAAACTTGGCAGTTTGGCATAATTTGAGTCGTAGACTCGAACTATGGAAAAAGTCCGGTTTTGTGTCAATATACCTCTATATTAGAACAATGCCATATACAAATCTAATACATATCCTAAGTCGCGCTTTCGAGACATGAAAAACGCAAGCTGAATTTCGTCAATCGGCCCAGTAGAATGGGAGATATAGAAATTTCGTTTTTTTGTATGTGTGCGTGCGTGCGTGACGTATATATCATGGTACCTTCGCAAACACTAGACAGGTACCTTTATGCGAGTTAGCCGTGTCAGTTAAATTCAACTCTATCCACCCCCTGCTAAGTTCTCTGCAAAGTATTTTCAAACATGGTAAAAGGAGCACATGCATACAATTGCTGAACACAGCTGCCATTTCGAGCATATAGTGTAAAAACATGATATGACGTTGCATTTGTGCGGTATAATGTAATAATCATTGATAACAAACAATGTGTGTCTTGTAATTTATACATTAAACCAGAAAACTTATTTACTTACTGCGATATGCACTATTTTTGGATTAAACTGTATAGGTGTTACTTTCAATATCTTTCAAAAATGTTCATATGGAAACGCAAGAATTCATACAGATTAAAAACTCGAAATAATGACTTACGACACTGCAGAAACTAAATTTGTCACTATGAAGGGCAAAACAAATTCATTATTAAACGATTGCATAATAGTTATTAAGGCAACGTATAAAAGTGTAACATTATATACGTTGTTAGGTAACATATAAAAAAGGCAACTTTTCAGACAGTAGAAATAGAATAGGGTTCTTTGCTAGGAACTGTTTTATGAGAACTGACGTGTATGATGATACATTGTTATATAGGAGAAAATTTACGGATGATGCTGCGAGGAGCATTCCTGGGTTCATCACCGACAAATTCGCATCCGTCACGAAAACGCCCGTACCCGACGAAAAACTTTGGATCGTTATTCATGCGTGATCCTTGTGTACTTTACATAACATTACTAATGTATGCGTTACAGTTTTTTCCGCTTTACTATAAATTTTAATTGCTATTCTTTGCTCAGTTTTCGAATCCATGACAACAGACGTTTACTGGATCAAAGCAAACGATTAACTGCATAAAAATTTCTGCCCGAAAGCAGACGATTTTTATTTTTAGGCTAGTTGCGATGTCAAAAGGGTAAATGTTGTCTATTACTGGTTGAGCGAGTTTGCTATAAATTTAAATATATGCTTTAAAATTTCGTAGACGCAGTGTGTAGATATCTTAGTTTTTCTGCAATTATCCTTAAAGCATCCATGAAGCTCAGAAACTTCGTTCTTCCTCTAAAACTATATATAGTACCTCCCAATAAAGAACACCCACCGAAACAGACATTTTGTCCCTTAAATAGAGGTGTCCCTTCTTCAGAGGGTACATACCAAAAAAAATTAATTTAACTATAAATTCAGGCTGTATCGAGCTTTAAATAAATGATATATAAATAAGTTCCATAGTCACAGGTATAGTTCGACCGTCTCAAACGCAACCCTGGCTGGCATTCTGCCAAAACACATAGACTCGTCCAAAAGGGGCATTATTACTCGCTGCGAGGTGAACGTCTTCTCTTCTCCGCAGAGAGAGAATGGAGGGGAAAAACTCCTTATTTATCCACCCTATTTTAAGAAAAATTCGGTCCGAATGGCGCATGCGTGTTTGCGCTCATGGTCGCGGATGAGGCGGTCGAACTATATTTATTTGAATGCGAAGTGAATGAAAAATGAAACTCCCTAATTAAAAAAAGTTTAATTATTGAAGAAATGTATGAAATGACCAACAGAGTTTTGTACTTATAGAAATTTATTGAAAATAATCCGTTACACGAGTTTGTTTGAAAGTCTGCATTGCAAATCCATATTATTTGTATTGAAGCTTACATCACCAACTACAGCTGAAATAAAATATTTTATGCATCATTGGTATCTTCAGCACACAAACTTCGTTAATTTTTAAATATTCTTGCATTTGAGTACTGCCACTGATTTTGACGAATTCAACCAATTCATTTTCGTTGATAGTATTTTCACCGAGGGCACTCCAAAGTGGAATTTCAAAACCTGCTTTCTTGAAACACTGTTAATCACAGCTTTGCGGTACGTATTTAACACCTTTATTACCCACTGAATGGTATTTATACATTGTGTGACATTGACACATCTTGCGAACTGATCGCTGTTTCCTCAAGGAGCATGACTAAAAACATGCTTAAAAAACAGTTTTCTCTCATGAACCTTGAAACTTCTAATTATACATCTTAATTATCTGATGTTGCATGAGGTAGTAAAAAACACTAATTCCACTGATTTCATAGATTTGATGAGTGGGATGACGAATTATCAAGAAATACCAGACTCGTCCAATTTTTTCTAGACATTATTTCTTCAAGAGCACTTAACCGTTTTGGCATTATGCTTTGCTTCAGCCATGATTTTTACTGAAGTACCAATGGACCGATAAAGCTTTTGGATTGATGTGTTTGAAGCACCTTGACTTTTTGGCCTTTCCAATTACAAGTGGTTGTTCATGCTCTCTTCCATGTTTTAAAGAAGTAACACAGTGAAGACGTTCGTTGGAGCTTTTAACTTCATCTGCATTGTAGATGTTTCTAACCTCATATCCTTTTTTCCTATCAAGCTTTATTAAGCTTTTTTATGCAGTGTGCTACATGTTGCAGATTTACTGATTTTTCTTAACCACAAATGGTCTTAAAAGTAATGTTATGACATTGCTTAAATTTGTCTAACCAACCATTTTGGTGCTGTAAAGTTTCATAATCCCAGACTTTTCGAAACTTCTTTTGCCAATTAACTGTTTTAACGTTATGCTTTGCTTCATCTATAATTTTTATTGGGGTTCCAATGGACGGATAAAGCTCTTGGATTGATGTGTTTGAAGCATCTTGGCTTTTTGACTTCTCCAATTGCAATTAGTAGCTCATATTCTTCTTCCATGTTTCAACAAAGTAACACAGGGACAGATTCCTTGGAGCTGTTAACTTCATTGTAGATGTTTCTAGCCTCATATCCTTTTTTCCTATCAAGTTTATTAAGCCTTTTTATCCAATCTGCTACATGTTGCATATTTACTGATTCTTCTTAACCGCAAATGGTCTTAAAAGTAATGTTATGACTTTGCTTAAATTTGTCTAACCATCCATTTTGGTGCTTTAAAGTTCTATAATCCAAGACTTTTCGAAAATTACTTTGCCTTTTCTTGCAATAATCCTCCACTTACAAAAGTATTACTTGCTCTTACATAATAAAACCAATTGAACAGTACTGCATCAATTTCACATGCTTCAGTTTTCTAAATTTTACAGTTTTGGAATGTTCATTTGGATTAGAAAAGCATAAAGTTTTTTATTTCTTTTCTATCCTTTGGCACATGACCTATTTGGTTTTTAATTATTCCCAGTTTCTGCCCTCAATTTCTCAAACTAAGTTTTTCAGTTCCTGCTACATGGATTACGTCAAATTTTCGTTTTAATGTTAATTTTTGTCTCTTTGAAGCCATGTTAGGTAACGTATGTAAAAATAGCACACAAGTACAAAACTACACTTCTTTTACTCCTCAGTCTTCTTTCACTCTCCAGTCTAGTCTAGTCCCAATCTAGTCTAGTCAGTCTCAGTCTAGCAAGAACTGAGAATGACAAGAATTTTGCTCTCTATCCGCGTTGTGACTTCCCTGTGCTTTAGCAGTAGGTCCAGTCATCTCACCATCTTTTTGTTTCCCTCTTGGAGTGGCTTACAACTTGGTAACTATGTTTTTTTCCCTACTGAGAAATGTAGCAAGAATAACTGGATTCTGAATTCCATGAATGTGAAATACCCTTTTGACTGCTCCAAAACTTGAATTTTTCCCAGTGTACTATTTTCCCTACTGCAAAGTAATTTTCAAAAGAGAGTGATAACTTCATTGTTTCCTTGTAACAGCACTATCATTCACTAAGCACAAATTTGTCTTTGAAACTCAAAGATTGCTAATAAAGATTATTTCTATTTTTATTTATTTCTCTGCCTCTGTTTTATTTCTGAAACTTTTTCAATGTCCCTTAATAGGTAAATACATTAAGGTCCGTGTTCAAAGGGAATGGAGATAACCGATTTGTTCCTTAAATAGAGGTGTCCTTTGCAGGAGGTATTACTCTGTAAGTGGCAATAATCGTTTTAACGACAAAACCGTTCTTCAAAATCTTAACTTCACGGTCTAGCTAAACCGTAGATAATATGCTCCGAATATGTAACTCTGAATTCTATCGTTATTAGTTTAACATGGTATTGTTTAGATTCGTTAGTTATTCAAACATATGTTTGAATCAAATTTTGATGTTAATTTTTTTCTCCCTTTTTCTAGGCGATCCCTTCAAAACTTTGCACACATATACTATAATAATGGGGATAACAATAAAATACTATTCTGCAACTCTTTATGACCTCCAGAAAATTTCATATGGATTTTTTATCAAATATTGTATCGTTTATATCAGTGTTTTACACATTTTTTGTACAGTACAGAGATATTTTAAAAATTCGAAATCCATTTTTTAAATTTCAGTGCAGATTTTTTATCACGTATTCGTTTTAATGATCAAATTGATCATCTAAAGATTTTAATCTTGATCATCAGACAGATAGAAAAATATTCTTCCAACCGAAAACTTTTTCTGAAATCTTTAACATAATTTACAGATATTTTTCAGATGATGGAGGCGTTAGAAATCCAACCTAATTATTAGCTATCTTTCGACTGCTAAAGGCGATGGACTTTTAAATCAAAGGATTTCAACAATTATGTTCAGCGATGATGAAATTAGAAGTTTAAATCAAACGGAAATTTGATATAATCTTCCATCTTTGCATCTTTGAATAAATTAGAATATCTTTAAAGTAAATTTACATCACATACATCGTTCCTAGGCTTAGTAGAAGAATACCTTTAATACAAGGTAACAACTTTCTTTTTTTAATTAATCTTTACCTCTTTCCTAAGAATTAAGAATTGTAAAATAAAATGCGTATAAAAATATAAGCTACATTGTTTTAGTTAAATCACGAACATATACAAGTACAAGTAAAAGTATGGAGGACACCAGCGATGTACCAATGGTCAACAGGTAAGGTCTTCCCATACTGACTCCTTCAAAAGAAAAAAAAAGACAAGCTTTATAATAGTTTACAAAGAAAGGATGAGCACATGGGCAATTGAAACTGTCAAAGGATCTACGGATTATTGATTATGGTACACCGTTTGCAATCCCACCGTACGCCCCGCACCAATATTTATTAAAATAGTGATCAAAGACATACAGTGGTTACAATATGGTATCAATACAATGAGAAATTTAGGAACCAGCAAAACTGATAGTATAGAAATGATATATACAGGGTGTTTCAGAGATCATGGGACAAACTTGGAGGGGTGGTGGAGCGTAGTAAAACATGCATTTTGTTATAGGAATGTAGGGTCTAAAGTGACGGGTTAAGGCATGAACGCAAAAAAACGACACGAGAGGAAAATGTGTTTATGTACAAGATCAAACCAAAGTTCTTTGCAGCAAAACAGTATTCACAATGAATGTTCAAAAAAAGGAACACTAACAGTAATAGGAACTGCAGCTGTGATTTGCTGGCAATGCAGGGGTAGAGGGCGGTAGTGAGCCGGACAAACCACGATCCGATGCATCAGAGGATCATTCGCAACTCTGATGTCGAGCGTGATGGGGGAGTTTATGCACAGGGAAAAAGCTGACATGTGTGACGTTCGTGATCACATGTGGTTCTAGCATGATGGTGCACCAGCTCATAACCACGTGTGGGTCCTCAGTTACTTGGACGGGACATTTCTGGGCCGATGGATTGGCCGTGGTGGATCCGTTCGATGGCAACCCCGTTCGCCAGATTTATCCTTGGATTTATTTTTATGAGGCCATCTGAAGAGCATCATTTACGAGACTCCCGTTGACTCATTGGAGGACCTCGTTGCACGA
>KK121205.1:5036-23682 GCA_000611955.2 Stegodyphus mimosarum
TTTTCTTTCCTTTTTCATCAGCAATTAATAACAGAATTTATTTCAGATATAAAAAATGCACTCAGATATTATGTTCTGCTTTACCACTCAGCGAATAAGGAGCTCAGTTACTTGAGCGAATTTTTGGCATGGGTAATTTTGTGGCTTTCACATCATTTTGAGTTTATTAACTTTGTTTAGAATATGGTCACTTTTATCTGGTTGCATGTGTAGTCTCCGTTTTATTTTTTGTTTATTATCTCTATCTTTAAAATATATTGAACTCACATTTTCTACATTGATTATATATTCTTTATGAAAATGAATATTTAGACAAAATAATGCATAAGGCAATTTAATGAACATTATATAACATTACGGAACTAATTCTAGAATGGCTACCATGTGGAAGGCTATCAAATACTGCATTTTTAAGTAAATAATAGAAGCATATTTCTGTCGTAGTTTTATGAGAACTGAATACTATGAGATTATAGTATAGTTAGTTATACGAGAATATCTGAAATAATATTTTCACAAGCATACACATAATGTTTCAATACTTGGGTTTTCAAAGTAGAAAAAGTTGTAAAATAATACACATCCAGAAATAAGTGTTAAAAGTAGCTAGTTATCCGATACATATGTAGATCATATGAGCAGAAATGTGATATATTAATACATATATGAAATCGATTCGAAAAGTAATTGCCCTGCGCTTTCTTCATAAATGCACATTACTCGACTTTTAATGCTAATTTAGCAATATAACAGAAACAAACTAGCTATTAGATACCAAACAAATATAAACACATTTTAATCCCGCTTTTCCCCATATATTATCCTTTTCTCCCTAGCGCCTATTCCTCACATGATATTTACTTCCGTTGGCATGATGAAATGTCGCCCATACCCTTAAAGAAGCCAAGCTGGCGCAATCAAGGCTGTTCTCCGAACCATATCCGATTGTTAAGTATGCTAGGTTTGGCAAGAAATCGCCAAATGTGCAGCGAATTGGAGGAATCGAATATCCGTGGTCAGTTTGGCGCGAATGGATAACTTGAACCATGGCAGCTACAGCTTTGCTTTGGTTGGCCGTGCTTGAACAGAGTGAAAACCGTGAAAGAATCAAAGAACGTCTATCAAAGAATTTACCTCTATATCTTTGAAAAAGATTGAGATGCGCTTATGAGGTTGGGGCGAAGACGTTCTTTGGTTAGAGGTGCTTGTGATGTGGATTACTAAAAATGTGTCAATTTGAATTATGAAAAAACGTTGAATTGCATTATTTACGAGAAAAAGTCATTGAAGACAAAATGACTGATTCAAGTGAGATATTATTCAATATCATTCTTGCCGATCGTATATGGAGTATTAAAAAAAAAATGTGCGTAGTGTAATGTGTATACTGCGTTAAAAAGTCAGAAAAAGGAAAACTCAGATGTTTACGCAGAATGTGAAGTTTATTCGATTTTGAATTCTTAATTTAAAAAACCGATCGGTCATTATTGAAATATTTGATTCTCTGGATAAAAAATTACTTTTAATAACATACCCCTTAAGGGTCTACAATGATTGATTATTAATGTTAATTTTCTGTGCATTGTAAATGTTTTGTGTAACTGCTATGTGTTCGTTACTTGAAACTTATAAAGCTTCACACTTTATATTTAAATAAAAAAAATATCAGTCCTAGCAATGTTAGAGCGAAAATTATGTGAAACATTCGTTTATACTTATTTTAGAGATGCTGAAAATTAGCCTTAATATTTGTTTTCACCGTTTATTTACAATTTAAACAGTTACTGAAGTTACATTAATTGCAGAATCATATAAATTAATAGAATTGTGTAAGTTAGCATATCTGTTAGTTGAAAAATAATATTTTCTATTGAGAGAAGGTGGAAAAATTGCAGAAATTTATTTTTGAAAATAATACGTAAAATTCTTATTATCTAATGTTCTATAACTATTAACTGAGGGCATCTTTCAAAAGGAGAGAGGAAACATTGCACTTAAGAATGGAACTTCAATTAAAATAGATTTAAATTAATTAGCTAATAAGAGGATTAAAAAGGGTTCTGATTCAATTTGTATGTGTATGTCTTTTACGATGCCATATTTTGCTTTTGTATCATATTTTGCTCGTTTTTAGCTTTTTAATTTGTGAAAATTAGTTTCTAAATGCTAACTCTTTAACTAGAAAGAATAACAAATATGTTTTTATATCATTTTGAATTCATTTTTCCTCTGGATTATTTGCTACATACATATATGAATGTGATTTCAGTAGATTTTTATGAGATAAATTATGTTAACATGTTTTATTTAAGAGTTCATTGCAATGCAGTGTTCAACATTATTTCTTCACTATATAATTTTTTTTTTCTGTTCATAAATTAGCAAGTTTTCTCACCATTTTGTCTTTGAATTTATTCTTTAGGAGATGAAGATGGTAGTTTGGTTGTTGTAGTTATTGATCTTAATCCTTCTCCTCAAATGATAAAAGATGGAGAGGTAAGTAAATGTTGGCATTAAAATTGCTTATAACTTTGCTATTGTTAATTTATTGAAACTGGGGATTAGTTACTCATTTTGTACTTTCTTATTATCTGCATCCCTGATTTGAACACATAGTAAAATTGCCACGCTTTTGCAATATTTTTAAGTATACATGTGACAGTAATCAGCTTTCACATGTACATATCACTTATGTGTTTGAGTACATCTGGATTTGCATTGCTTTAAATTTAAGTGTTTTTCTCAGACTAGTATTCATCAGCTTATAAGATTATAAATATCGGTATTACTACAATTTACTTGTCTTTCAGATATTTTTTTCTTCATAAAATTTCTTGTTTCTTTAAAATATTACTTTTATTATTATTTTATGAATAGAATAGTAGCTTTAAGTTCTAAAATTATTAAAGAAAATTCTGGCAATTCTTAAAATTACCATTGATATGGCAACTTTTCTTGGGGGGTGGAGATAATTATAAAGTTTCCTTTTTGTCATTTTTGATCAAGTTGGTATCAGTAAAAAGCAAGACATAATATATTTATAGTCATGAGTTCTGTCTTTGTTATAATCTTCCTGTGAAATTATCTCTGAATTTACATAATTTGCATACTGTCAACATAGAGCTTTGAATTTTTTCTTTAGCAGAGGATACTGTTGAAAATTTTTAACAATACTTAAGCATTTGAGTTCCAGCTCTAAATACATGCTGAAATTTTGTTAACTAATTCAACTTGAGACCAAAAATCTACCAATCTTAAAATATGTTCATTTCTGAAATTTCAGTTTCTTAAATATAAACAGTAAAATTCACAGTTAATGAGATCATGAACCAGCAAAGCATTAAAACTCTTGTAATTTGATAAATGTAATTTCATAGCTTGTAGTCGTATAAACTTTATTGAAACAGAATGTGATAAAGATGGATCTTCCGTGTTTAGAATTAAAAGGGAGAGAACTGACGAATTGCTTCTTTTATGTTAACAAAAGTTGTGAAAAATGAACAAAGCTAATATTACACATTGGATGATTAATTTGGGAAGATCATTGTACATAGAATGAGGAATTTGGGAAGATGATTAGAAGATCATATTACTGGACACAATAGTGGTTAACAGGGTTGACTTTTAGTACAAACTCCTAAGTTGTGATTCACACCCGCATAAGGCTGTGTTGCTAGCATGTTTCCTTCCTCTTCTCTTTAGGATGTAATATCAGTTTACTCTTATGGAGCATCCTGGGCGAAGTTCTCAAGAATGAGACGACTAAAGGACCTAAGGATTTGATCATACATGATAAATTACTGTCAAACTAACATCCAGTCTTTAGAGAAAAAAATTCATGATGCAGTAATTGACATACTTTAAATCCTCTGCAAGAAGGTTCTGATCATGTTATGTAGGATCCCTAAGTTCCATAACCACCAGAGGCCATCACCTGTGCACTTGCAGCGAGAGCGAGGTAGAGACAAGGATGTCAGAGAACCGTGTGAAAGTGGTGACAATGGTAGCGAGCGGGTATTTAAAATAACAAAACTGATGCAGAACTGTATTTGTATTGTATCCAACAAGCACGAGAAGGCCCTAAGGCACTGTTATCTAATTCAATCTGTATAGCTTTTACTTTATATCATTAAATGTTTCTGTGGTGTGGAAAAAGTGTGGAAGTATTAATTAGCAAAAGATATCATCTTCAACCCCCACCCACAGAAAATCTGGGGGCCTGTCCAGGATTGGACCAAGAAACAAGCACGGTAAAAATCATTGTGTTTCAATTTACTGTTGTAACTATAAGTGTGTTAAATAATGTCAGAAAACAAGATTTGAAAATAATCGCAGAAGAATTAGGCCTAACAGTGCTGGCTGAAGTCATTGAAATCAAAACTATTATTGGGAATGCTAGTATTTATAAAACTGATTCTGAATTTGTTTGCAGAATTATTAAAGCTGTTGTAGAGGATCAAAAGAACAAAGTGACTGAAGAGCAGTCAAAATTTGAGCGTGAAAAAATTAAGGGTGAAAATGCGCTTTAGCCCACTGCTTGGCGATGTTTTGAAAATCGCCAATTCGGCGCGTTTCTGCGAAACGTCTTTGCAATTAATTGCAACCTTCCCGACACGCTCCGCGAAAACCTATTGTAAACAAAACATAGAATTCTAAACCATAAATTAGTATGGAAACTGTTGCAACAAAAATATAATAAAATAATATACAAAACGAACATTACGATCATTAAAATATTTGTCAGTTACCTTTAAATTAATTATTTACATTTTATGTTGTAATACTTACACATTTTATGCCGTCACATAACCTTCCCGACACGCTCCGCGAAAACGTAACCAAAATGGCATCCCAGAAAGAAGGAATTTTTTTTAAAAGGGCATTAAAATTACAAACGATACCATGTACACACCGTTCCGTTTTAACTTAAAAAAAAAATCTGAGAATTGCACAATGTAGGCAACGTACACAAATAAACAAAATAAGCTAGAATAACGAAAATAAATTACAAGAAAATGCCATGTGCACAGCGTTCCTTTTAAACTTAAAAAAAACTTCAGCGAATTGCACAATGTAGGCAACGTACACAAATCAACAAAATAAGCTAAAATAACGAAAATAAATTACAAGAAAATGCCATGTGCACAGCGTTCCGTTTTAACTTAAAAAAAACATCAGCGAATTGCACAATGTAGGCAATGTGCACAAATCAACAAAATAAAATAAATTGCAAACGATACCAGCGTTCTGTTCTTCAGCTGAGCCAAATTATTTCAATAAAAGGCAACAAAATATAAAAATTAAGCAACTTGCACTTCCAATAAAGTAATAAATGTACATGTACATTCACTCACCTCTCTCAGCATCACAGCTAAATCCATACCGACTCGGTATTTAGCGAAATATAAGGTACGAAAATAGCAAACACTCAACACAAAAACACCGCATTCAAAGAATACAACGACAACTGAAATAACTACTTAAATTAACACGTAAGAATTTCGAATAAACCGCTACGTCATCTCACATTACCAATAAAACCGTTCTTTATAAAATAGGAAATACGCATGCGCGAAAACTACATGCTTCCGTAGCTTCAAAATACCCAGTCAGCCATGTTCGCGGATGTATGGAGTTACCCATGTTGGCGCGTTTATTGCTCATTCAAAAACAATCGCCGCCAAGCAGTGGGCTAAAGCGCATTTGGGCCAAATTAAGTTAGCTCAACTTGAGAAGGAGATCAAGCTCCAAAAACTGAAGTTATAAATGCCAATCATGCTGTGTTTACAGATTCTGAACCAGCATTGCGAAGTTTAGAGAATATCATTAAAAGCGTTAAACGCTAACTATAGCTGTCCCTCAGAGACCAGAAGCTCTGCATTTGTTCTTTCAATTGCTTGAAAAAGCTTTTACTTTTAAAAGCGTACCAATTGAGTTAAAATCAGAAGTGTTGATTAATTTATTAGGTGATAAATATAATCATGTGTTAACGCGTGCTTCTGAACAGGAAATTTCAGATTATGATAAATTAAAAGCACTAATCTTGAAGGAATTTCAGCCGACACCGTGTGAATGTTTGAATAATTTTAAAAATGCTCAGAGACATTCATCTGAGTTGCATGTGCAACTTTCGATTATTATTGTAGGTTAAGAGAAGTAGATAATTTTAAGAAATTGTGTGATCTCATTGTATCTGATAATTTGTATGAAATGCTTGATTATAAAACAAAGGAGCATATCCAGTGTTTGGGAGGGTTCAAGTTGGTTCCCACCTAATCAGTTGGGTAAAGAATTTGACTTTTTTTATTCATCCGGGGATAAGTCCTTAGCTGATATCACTAATGTGCAAATCAAAACTCCAGAAAATAGGTTTAATTTTTCCAAAAACAATCTTAAAAAAGCACAGAGTAATTCGAAGGATTCAGGGTGCAAAGTAATAAATCAAAATAATAATAAATTAGAACGTACTTGCTCTGTTTATGGGAGTTGAATTGTTTCATTTTGTGAAAAACTGCCCTGACCGTAAGGAAGAAAATTCATCTAAAAAAAAAGGTGTCCAGGCTGAAAATTAGATCGGATAATACAACTAGGAATGAGTTAGAATTTATTGAATTGTTGATTGATTGTAAGAAAATAAAGTGTTTAATGGAATCTGAAACTGAATTAATAATTGTAAAGAAATCTCTTTTCTGGATATAATACATTCTGTATTAATAGAAATCAAAAGTTCTTTTGGTCACGTGGTTAAAGCGGAAATGGCTAAGTTTATTTTTTCTTTATGCGAAAGCAGTAAACAAATTAAACAAGAGGCAGCAGTGGTTTATGAGTTGATAACGGAGTGCATGTTCCCGCCGTCATGTCTGAAAAAGCTGGGTGGCACTTGCTGTGATCGAGTGATGATTATGCAATAATGACTGTGTCTCTTCGGAAAGGAATTTTTTGTCTTTTATTTCTGCAGCCATTGAGGGAGACAGCGAAATAGCTTTAACGCACATTATGAACCAAGGACTACCCAATACTGTTTCCACTCTTATTAAAGAATATAAACCATGAGAAAAACCACATAGTACAGATTTAAAAATTGAAAGTAATATTAAAAGATGAAATACCACTTTCTCAGTGTTCGAGGCGAATTCCTTTTGGAGACCAAAAAATTGTTGATGACCAAATAGATGAATGGTTAAGGGATGGGATTATAAAACCATCTTGTTCAGAATATGCTTCGCCAATTGTTTTGTGTAGAAACAAATTGGGCAAGATACGGTGTTTGTGTTGAATTCAGGGAATTAAATAATAATAAAAAAAAAAGTAAGGGATTTTTTTCCCATGGTACAAGTAGAAGAGGTTTTAGATCATTTGGGTGAAGCAAAGGTTTTTTTCGATGTAAGACTTAAAAAAGTTTTTTTTTTCACGTTCCTGTGGAGGAAAACTGCACTAAATATTTGGCATTCATTGCGCATGCAGATTTGTATGAATTGCTAAAAGTGCCTTTTGGTTTGTGCATGTCACCGAGTGTGTTCGAAAGATTTAATTTGGGATGACACTGTTGTTGCTTACATAGACGATTTTATCATTCCAGCGCGAAATGAGAAAGAAGGTTTAGAAAAGTTAAAACGCATTTTAGAAATAGCCAAAGAGTATGGTTTGGAGATTAATTTTAAGAAAATCCAGTGTTTAAAAAGAAAAATAGAATTTCTCAGGTATAACATTGAGGATGGTACAATTCTCCCCTCTTCTAAAAAAACAAGGGCCGTTCAAAATTTCCTGGAGCCCAAAAAACCTTAAGCAGATTCAGAGCTTCTTGTTTCTGACGGGATATTTTAGGAAATTTATTGCCAACTATTCAAAAATAGTGAAACCGCTAATTGATCTTCTTCGTAATGGGTAGAATCCAAATTTGGGCCTCAGGAAATAGAGGCATTTAACAAATTGAAAGAACTTTTATTGACAAGTCCTGTTTTGCATATTTTCAAATAAGGAGCACCGCTAGAATTGCATACAGACGCAAGCAGTCGTGGTTTTGGCACTGTATTGCTACAAATGTCTGATGATGGGCAGTTACACCCCATTTACTTCATGAGTAAAAAAACTAGCATGCAACAAGAGAAGCTGTCTAGTTATGAGCTTGAAGTTTTAGCTATAGTGGAAGCTCTAAAGAAATCCAGAAATTACCTTTTGAGATCTAAGGTCAAAATAATTACCGATTGCGATGTTTTTCAAAAGACTATGTTCAAGAAGAATTCAACTCCTAAAGTGATGAGATAGGCGTTATTTCTAGAAGATTTTGACTATGAAATTGTTCACAGATGAAGCACGTGGACTCATTGAGTAGAAATGCAGTCATGATGGTTACCTATTGTCAGAGAGAAGTTACAGCCAAAATTGCAGCTGCGCAAAAAAGTGATGAGCGTCTCCAGTTGCTGAAATCTTTAGTTGAGCAAGGACTAAAGGAAGATTTCCTAGTGAAGAATGCTACATTATACAAGTTCGACAGAGGTCGCGAGTTACTTGTGGTACTCGAAGCATTGGAGTTAGAAATCATATGTAGTATCCACAACAAAGGACACTTCACAGTGTCTAAAATGAAAGATTTGCTGAAGATGGACTTTTATATTCCTAACCTTAGAAGATGAATTGAACAAGTTATTTCAAATTGTGTAGAGTGTATTTTGTGCAAAAAAAAAAAAAAAAAAAAGTAAAGGCGAAGGTTTGCTAAATCCCATACCAAATGACAGTATCCTATTGAGCACTTTTCATATTGATTTTATAAGACCATTACCTTCGACAAATAAGAACTACAACCGTATCTTGACCGTCATTGATGCATTTACAAAGTTCGTGTGTCTCTATCCAGTAAAGTCTACATCAGCTCTAAAGGCATTGCAGAAACTGAAACTGCAACAATCAACTTTCGGTAATCCCTCAAGAATAATAAGTGATAAAGGTACGGCTTTTACGTCCAAAGACTTTAAAGAGTACTGTAGACAAGAAAAGATCCAGCACATATTTACATATGTACATATTTACATGTTACTCATATTTACATTTGCACATTTTTATATTCCCCCTAGAGGGAATCGGCAGGTGGAAAGAATTCATCTGACACTCATTGCAGTCCTATCCAAATTATCCATATATGATCCTACCAAGTGGTACAAATATGTTGGAGATGTACAACGGATCTTAAACAGCACTAAGAGCAGAAGCACAGAGAGCTCCTCACAGGTATTAAAATGAGGAATCGAGAGGACTTAAAGATTATTGAAATTCTCGAAGACGAAGAAACAAATCTTATGATGAAAGATCGAGAAGATATGAGAGAGGAAGCAAGGAAAAACATCCTAAAAATTCAAGAAGAGAATAGAAGAACGCACAACGCGAAACGAAAAAAGGCACAGGTATACAACGTGGACAATCTAGTGGCCATACAAAGGACACACTATGGAGGTGGTCTAAAGTTAAGGCCAAAGTTCTTCGGTGCATATTGTGTAACAGCAAGAAAAGGCAAAGACCGGTACCAGGTGGAAAAAGTAGGACAATATGAAGTTCCTGGCTGTACAACTATAGCAGCTGATCACTTGAAACTCTGGACTGTTCTTGCTTAGGACTGTGCGGCCCCTCTGCACTTGTATTTTTTGTTTTTCCTTTTCTTTTGTTTTTTTTAAGTCTGTTTTCAAATTCTGTTTTGATGTACCAGTGTCGCTGATCCATGTTTTCAAGGCTGAAAACAAAGTCAGGATCGCCGAGATGTGGGATCCCTAAGTTTCATAGCCATCAGAGGGCATCACCTGTGCGCTTGCAGCAAGAGCGAGGTGGAGACAAGGGTGTCAGAGAACCGCGTGAAAGTGGTGACGATGGTAGCGAGTGCAAGTAGGCGCCGAGCGGCCATTTAAAATAACAAAACTGATGCAGAACTGTGTTTGTATTGTATCTAACAAGCACAATAAGGCACTAAGGCACTGTTATATAATTCAATCTGTATAGCTTTTCCTTTATATCATTAAATATTTTTGTGGCACGGAACCTTCTCTAATAAATACACAAGTGTGGAAGTATTTATTAGAGAAGGATATCATCTTCAACCCCCACCCACATTTATGATATATAGAACAATAAAAAGATATCATTTGATAGCTCAAATTTGGGTTTAAAAATTGTGTTCAAAATTCAAATTTGGATTAAACTTTTGGGTTTTAAAAGTTTTGAATCTTTGTGTTTAAAAAAAAAAAAAAACCCTCTCATTATTTTGTTACTTTTTGATTATCTATCTAACCCTTCAGAAAATTTGGTAATCAGTGGCCACTAATTTTTTGCAAACCTAAGACAAAAAAAGCAACAGTCATTTTCAAAAATGGTGTTGCACAACGAATTACATAAAACATATTCATAATAAAACACTAAACCTCCCCCCCACACTCCCCCCTATGTGCATAGCAATCAGTTTCAGCTTAAAAAAACATTGGAGAATTGCAGAGACTTGGCATCATGGGGCATCTTGGCACTGAGCGCATTGCCATACTCTTAATGTACACAACAATCTGTTTTGACTTAACAATATCAGAAAATTCCACAAATTTGGCATTGCACTGAATGTTGATTTCCCATATACACAACAATAAATGTTTATGGAATCCTGTGAGCAGTGTGGATTTTCAGATCTGTCATGAAGATCTGTATTTAAATAGCCTTTATTAGCCGAATTTATATATTTTAGTCTCCATTTTCATGAACTTACATTCATTAATATGACATTTATATTATTAGAGAAAGTAAGAAGGCACAATATCTCAATTATAAGCTAAAATATACCAAATGACAAAAAGTCTCATGATCTGAGCCAGTCATATCGATCAGAGGGTTAATACATCAGTATAGAACTGCAGAAATTCAACATTTGATGCACAAATTTTGATCCATAAAATTAAGTCATTTACGAAGTATTACAATAAAAGCCTGACTATCTGGCTTTCAGCTAATCTGAAAAATGTGTGTATGAACACGATTAATTCTCAAAAGGTCGGTTTAATTTTTATATAAAGAATCCGATTGATTCTCAGTCAGTTTAATTTTTATATAAAAAGATAAAGTTTATTACTGTTTATCTGTTTTTAAATTCTATTTTACAAAAATAATTAAAAGTTGGGACTTGTCTTCCATGGAATAGCATTCAGTATTTTCAAGTTTATGAGATCCTTGCATCAAGAAAAATATGACTTATGCAAAAATGAATAAGTACTGGCTGTGGAATGTGAAACATTATGACAAATGGATTTTAAGTTTTTGATATGTTATGTCTGTAACTTGTATATGTTGATTAACTGAATAAAAAGCAGACTGTTCCTTCAAACTTCTACTGGAACCAGTGGCATAAGTTTGGTGTCATTTCTGCCAATTTTCATGGTCAACATAGTTTAATAATCGAATACGATAATTTTACTTTGGGTTTGTTTCTGTGATGCCGTTTTTTCTTGTGTAATCTCCATAATTTAAATGCAGGCATTTGATATTTAGGTTGATAACAAATAACTCTTTTTATAATTTTAGACTGGAGAGTTTTTCTTTTGTTTCTTTGGCTTTTCTACTCTTAAATGCTCAGTTATCCAGAATTTTCACATATCCAGAATTCGTCATTTCCCAAGCTCCACATAGTTGAGCTTTTACTGCACTTTATAGAATTTAGATTTTTGCATTCTCTATTATTTTACAAAATGCTATATTTTTGAAGAAATGCAACACTTTCTTTTTCAGAAGTCTTCAAACTCTACATTCCATTTTAGTTTCTTACAAGAATTAAAAATGTACTGAACAAAAAAAGCAAATACTAATGATAATCATCAGTGAAACAAAAAGAAATGGGTTGCCTATTTTAGCAACATATTGCTTTGCGTGGCAATTTCTTTGCAGGGTTGGCTGAATAATAAGTACCAAAAGTGTTAGAAAAGCTGCTCAAACTAATCAGGAATGGCTTTAAGTAAATTTCATAAAGTAAGGGGGACCTGGAACTACTTTATCTGAAAATTTTGAAACAAACTGCTGTAAAACAGGTATTTGAAAAAGGTTAAAAACTAATATTTACGCAATCCTTGTATATACATTTGCCATTATTTTTTTTGTATGTTTTTCTTGTTTTGCTGTGTAAAAAAATAAAAAAGAAATTCTGTTTATGTGCTTTCTTTAGTATAAATCTAATAATCGAGTCCAAGCTCTATAACTTGGTTTTCAAGCTGCAATTTTTCCAATACCTTGCTAAACATATTTCATTTTAGCTTGTGAAGTACCAGTAGACACTTCTTTTTGTTGCTATTTTTAATGTTTTTTAGATTTAGTGTGCCTATACCATTTAGTTATATTTTTAATATCTAGTAAAAGCTTGACTGTCAAGAAAGCTTGGAAAATATCAAATTCCAGAGAGTGGAGTATATAAAAAATACAGTTCTCAATATAAAAGGCAAATAAATGGAAGAAGAAATTTTCAGTGTAAAATTATAAAAACAGTCACATTATTTGCTGTCTAAAGCTTACACTTAAAATTATGCAAGATTTCGAAAGAAAAGTGTATTTCAGACATAAAAACCAAAGTATTTTCATAGGCTTTAAAAATATAAAACTAACACATCTGAGCTGATTATAAAATATCATCAATCATGAAAGCTGGCAAAATTTGTGCCAACCATATCGGCAGATGCTTGAAGGAACAGACCTTTGTTTATTTAGTTAGGTAATCAACAGATAAAAATTATAGATGTAACAAATAAAAAAATTTAAATCACTTATCATAATTTTTCATGCTGCATCACCATTTTCAAATAAAGCCTCATAACATGCCCATGATGCAATTTCTTGATGTCAGAATCCTTTAAGTTTGAACATATTCTGTTGCATGCTGTTGATTCAAACCAGGTCTCAAATTTTAATCGTTTTTTCAAAATGCAAGAGGACTGATAAGAAGTGATAGTGGTGTTAGCAGCATCTTAAGCAACAATTGGTGATATTAGCAACGAAGGGTAACTTACTAGCAACATTTGAAAAAACAACTATTAAAGGTAACTACTAGCAACATTTGAAAGAGAATCATTCATGGGTGTTCACATTTAGATGTTATAAACAGATTCTGAGTTGTAGTTCTGTATGTGCTTTATGATGCCTCTTTTTAATAATTTTTCTGTTTAAAAAAATTCTCAAATATGTCAGTTACTTGAGCTTTATGATAAATTGAATGCTGAATAATCAGGCTTTTACTGTACATTGGGTTAAAAAGTTTTTCTCAAAATTTGATTTTTTTTCTTTCCAGTGCATCATACCTCGTTCTTTAGATGCTATTATATCTTTCTGCAATTCTCATCTTATGCTTAGTCCATTGAACAAGCTAGCTATCATAGGTTGCCATACACGTCAAAGGTAATATTTTTAGCTTTGTTATTTGTTAGTAGTAACTCAAGTGTAAAAATATGGTGTTAAAACATTGAATGCATATTAATCATGCTTTTTATTTGTTAATGATTTATGGATTTTGAAAGGCTGTCTTTATCAATATAAGATTGCATTGCTTTTTTTGTATGGAAAGAAAAAAAATGTACTTATTAAAATGGCTGATGTGTATGAGTGTATATATTAAAATTATTCTATTAAAAAATAATTGAAAATCATCTGGTAGCTATCATTTTTGAGGAAAAAATGTATATATATTCTTATATTAAAAAAGAGTCAAAATGAATAACTATATTAGCATGGTCCCCTCATCAATGTTTTGGTCGACCTATAAGAGTATAATAAGTGTACTTTTCAGAAGTCGTATTTTAAGAGAAAAAATTTCATCTTACATTTGGGCCAATTCAATGCATACATTTTTTTTTACATTTTATGAATCATCAAACTGCAATGTGATCATTGCAATGCATAATGAATTTGTGATTTGACATAATTTTCCTACATGCTTTCAAGTTGTATTTTCTTTACATAGGTAATTTAAAAAAATTCATTCCTTACCCTATCAACAGCTCACCATCGAGAAAATTATTTTTTGAATTAGAGCTAAAAACTAAGGGTACAGCTTATACACATGAGATTAGGGTAGTGTAAGTGCATTGTTGCATGTGTATGGATGCGTAATAGATTGAATGCACAAGTCCGATAATAGGTTAAAAAAATTGATTCATATCAAAAGAAATATATCAGAATGCTGGAATTTTCCTCAGAAATGTTTGTACAAGTTTTCACAATATCATGCAGTATAATCAGTAGTTATACTTCCAAACTACTAAAAACATTAAAGTATTAGCATTATCTAAAGAGAAAGCTCAGATATATCAGTTTACGCAGATCTAAACAAATTGCAACAACAGTAACAAACAACTGAATTCAGATGCTCTCTCTCTCCAGCCAATTATAATTTTCAATTGGTCGCACAATATCTTTCTAGAAATTTTTGCTTCTCCATATTTCTGGAAAGCAGAAAGAGTGAGAAATTACAGTTACAGCTAACATAGTGGTCAATTTACATGTATTCATTTTCAACACAAATTATCAAGATATCCATTTACTCAATGTTAAATATACATGCTCATGTATTTTTACTTTTCCAGCATAGCGTTCGTTTAAAATTTGTCTTGCACTGCATTGCACAAGAAAATACAATAATTTTAATTATAAATCTACTAAAATTAGCTATCTAGATACAAAATTTGTAATGTTGCAATAAAACAAGCTTAGCAGTAATAGTTACATTATTTATTCAAAGATGATATAGTAACAGATTCACCCCTAATCATTCTCTCAAGGATATTTATTACAAAAAAACAATTTTTCTGCTGTTTTAGTAAAAGAATTTCTTAATTGATCGAGAGTAAATGAAAAGGTGAAGAATGTTCTTTGGAATGCAGTGGTAATTGAAGGTGCTACTATCGTTGTGCAAATAAGGGTTATCACTGTTCCTTTTTGTTATCTTTAAATTGAGTGCCATGTGAAAAGGAAACATTTTGTAGGACTTCATTAAAGGAACAAATTAACTGTGAAAAGGAAAAGAGCTAATTTTGTGTGAAAACCTATACGATACAAAATGTGGGTGGGTCATTCTCCAAAAATGGGATACTTTTAGATGTCAATTTTGGAAAAAAAAAAATTTATTTTTTAAGTATTTTTTATATTTTTTGAATAATTCCTATATGGTTCTTAATACATTCCAGCCTATGGCTGAGATCGCTGACAAATATTTTTCAAGGGAAAAAATATTTATATTTTCATTGCCCACGGAGTTGAGGCATATGGACATGGAGTTGACACACAACGGAATATTGCTGAAATTTAGGACTGAAATAAGAAATTAAGCATCTTTTAACATCACTTTCAGTGTAACCAAATGTCTTAACTAAAATTCACATTGCAGAGTTTAATAAATAAATATTACAGTACAGTTTAAACACAGAATAGATATTTAATTAGAAAATAGACACTGGGAAGAAAAAAAAGTCTTTTTAAAACAGTTTACTCAAAATTAGGAAAAAATTTAAAATCCAAGTCTTTAAAGAAATATGTATGTCGGCAGGTAACCACAGGTTCATTTAACACTTGTTTTATATCTCTAGAGTAAACCCAAGATAAGTCTCTCTGAGATGGAAATGAAAAGGATTGTCTGCATTTTTAGACATGAAGTCACCATGATACATTTTGCTTCCACCCTGTTGACAGTCATCTTCTTCTAAAATCATCCCTACAAAGTGATGTGTTTTTTTCCGCCCTGTGAATTCTGCAACCACATATGTATTTATTAAGCTAACTTCTGTCAAAGGTAATTTCATTGTACTGCATTCATCTATTTTCAGAATTTTGCTAGAAATTTCATCATCTGTGTCAGAGCAGACGTTGTTGACTTTCAGTCTCTTAAAAGAGGATTTAGGCTGATTTAAGTTCGAACATCCAGGTTGATCAGCAGATACCAATACGACTCCTTTATCATATCTGTGTGAACAAATATCGGTTGGCATACACTGAAAACAGCTTAATCTTCTGAAACGCAGAACATTAGGTTCTGCTCTGGCCCACAAAACTTGGTGCACTTTCATTGTACCTATAAATTTTTCTACTCCTTCGTTTAGACTTTCACAAAGTGTACTGAATTCATATTCTTTTATGGGTATTATTTCAATACTTTTAATATTTTTCTGTAGTTCAGAGACAAGTTGACTGAAGCATGAAATGTCTTTTCCCCTGGCCACTAGCACATCAGCAGTACGTTTCAAAGTCCCCCCGAGCCCATCTGGTGCACCTTTTCCATGCCCTGCTTCACTATAATTCCAGGTTATTTCCTTCACAGATGAAAGGACAGATGGAAAGTGTGTGGCAATTAAATGAAACATCTTTCGGTTGCGATATTGTGTACTTGGTTCATCACTGAGGAAATGAATAGTTTTTAAGTTAGGGACAAGGGTTTTCACATTTTTAAGTACTGGATTCAAGTGGGTACAGATAGCAGTAGGATCATGTTTTAGATTTTCTGATAAGGTACAGAATGACTTGGTAAGCACTGCAGTAAATAATTCATTTCTGTAGTAAACTATGACTGTGTGGATGCTTACTTGTCGGCGTGAACCACCAAAATGAAATGCCTGGATTTCCTTTGAGTATTTACACTCATAATTTTGAGAGAAATCCATATGGATTAACATTTCCTTTGGGCTTCAAGCGGTCTTTTATATTCTTCACTTCTCTCTGCTGGTGTAAAATGTTACTAATATGAACCATGAACTTTGGTATTTCTGATTGCAAAGCATGAACCAGTTCTGCAGCAGAACAGTTAATCTGATCTTTAGAATGCTTTTTAACAGTTTTGTTAATTCCTTTGGCCACAATATTCACTTTTTTCAAAACCCACTTCTCGTATGACACTGTGTCTTCTGAATATTCTAAGAACTTAATCTTTTTGTTTTTACATTCATTGCAGTTCCTTTCTAAACATTTCTCAATATTTTCTCTAGTATCACAGCATAAACTTTTATAAAGTTCATCTGGGATTCTCTCAGAAATAATCTTCAGTTGCTTTAGCGCACTCACGATGAGTTTCATGTTCTCATGGAGTCTATGTAAACATGTGTCTTGCTTACCTACCTTTTTCTGGACACACTAGAATGGACGAAGTTTGCAAAATGTACTGTAATGTATAAAATATTGTGTATACTTACTAGAGAAATCCTTGTGAAGGTTTTGCAAACTATCATTCAAGTAGCGTTTTTGTTTCTTTACCCCATTTCTACTTATTGTATCTTTCTTTCCAGGACATAACGTGCTGCAAGAATCATCTTCCAAAAAATCCTGAATATCTTGTTTAATCAGCTTCAACTTGGCTTGAATCATGAGTTTTTCTTTACCATCTCTACTTTTAAGATTTTTCAATTTGAATAATTTTTTTAATTCATTCCTGCACTTATACTTTTTTATAATTTTCCCAGCTACATAACAGAGAAAAGATTTTCTAGATTCTTTCTTATTCCGTGCTTTCTGAAAATTATCAGTCATTTGGGAAATTACTGCTTCATTAAAAACTAATCTCCTTTTTATAGGGGAAGATACCTTCACACCTTTTAGCAATTTCCTGACTTTAGTATTTGGTGTGTCATCCTTCCTTTTGTTTATCTTTCCCTTTTCCCTATAATATCTACTTTTATACTTGCTACATTTTGCTTTGTATGTTTTCAGTTCTTTCTCTAGTTCTTTTATTTTCCTGTAAGCGGCTGACCTACTCTTGTTTACTTTTTTCCTACCGCTTTCTTTTCTAGATTTTCCTGAAGAGTAACTGTTTGTAGATATTTCAGAACTTGCATACTGTGGCTGTGGGGATGATAAATTTTCTTGAGGTTCTGTAGGTTCATTTAGGACTACAGGTAATACAGGACTAGAAGGAGGGCTGTCCTCACTTAAGATCTGTAACTGTTCCTTCTTTTTCGCTGCACGGTATTTCTTTGAACATGTTTTCCAACTTTTTCGCTTAGCTCTTTGCTCTCGGATTGATGTCATTTCATGAATAGATTTTATTTTGCCTGCTTCTTTTCGAGCATGGTACCGTTCACGTTCTTTTCTCTTTGCTTCCTCATATAACTTGGGGTCACTTTTAATACGTTCACGTCTTTTTCTCTCACATTCTCTTTTCTGTTTCTGCCTTGCTAATCTGTACTTCTCACATTCTTTCTTGGTTTTAGCCATGTCTAAAATTAAAAAGGAAAAAAGTTTTTATACTATCATATTTGTGTAATGTAACTCTTTATTTTTTTATAAATTTTTCATAGCATTAGCAACTATTTACTAGATATGTAACTTTAAAATCAACTAGGCCTATTGCTAGCTACATTCCTGTCCATTATCATAGCTGATTTTTTTTTAATTGGTTGAAACAGCATTCATTGTCACCAAGTTTAGGCCTATCTCTATGTTTGGCACCTAGATTTTTTTTTGTTAATTTATTTATGGTGGAATCCCACCAACGAAATGGAAATTTATTTTGTATGCTTAAAAATCATACAACGATGGTTATATAATATCAGACAAAAAAAAGTAATATAACTTAATTTATATGTAAAACCTAGGAAGTGGGTGCCAGTAAATATACACTTAACATAATATATTTATTACTGTAAAAGAAATTTAACCTCATAGTTAG
>KK121205.1:24175-34929 GCA_000611955.2 Stegodyphus mimosarum
AGCAGGCAGATATTTTTCAATACATATTTATTTAATTTAACTTAATTAAAAAATAATATTTCATGTAGTTTTAATAATATGTCAACATGTTTAAGTAAACTATGGGCTGGTTGCAGTCCACGGAGTTGATTCTTGTGACATATTTGGAATTTTATCTTACAAAAATAATTTAAAATAAATTTTCAATTTTAGGAGACTAATTAATACCCATCTAAAACTACATAGTACAATTTGTTACATGAATGTTGTGTTACTAGAACAGTTAATATTCTTGAGTTTCAAGAAAGTGCCCGAATTTGGAGAATGACCCGGGTTTATTTTCTTGGAACGTCATAGTATATTCATCCGTCGTATTTGGTAATTCAGATTTATGTGCTTTAGATAAAACATATAAGCTAGTATGCAACACTGAGTTATTGCCTAATTGAAACTATTTTAACATATTTTTCTGAAATTTCTGTAAAATTGTCAGTTCTTAATATTAGGCAGATTTGACTAATATAATAGAACAGTTAGTTTTTGGACTATATCCAGGGTAAGAATAATAAGTTATAGCAATGATGACAAGTGTTTCATGATACTATTTATCATTACAACTGTTTCTTTTTCATGAATATTATCTTTATGATTTTAAAGTATTTATAAACAACGTAGACAATTTATTTGAAATGATTCTAAACAGTCTATCAAACTATTCTCTTTGTTCTTCTAGGTATTTGTAGTTTTAAATTATATATGTCTTTTTTTAAGCCAGATATGCTACCTGTGGTAAGTTTTTAAAAGATAAACTTCCTTTGTAAGAGATTAAGCTGATGTGCTGGAAGTTCATAAGATGTAAAAATGGAACAGCTTTCATCTTGTACCTTATTTCTCATTTATTCTTTTTTATATTGATTATCTGTTATAACAGGCATCAATTTTTATCTGTATTTCTTTTCTACCTCTGCTGTTGTTTTAATTATTTCTGCAGAATTACTTGCAGTCTTTTTTCTGAGAACCCTATATTTATAGAATAAAAGAAAATATATGCATTCACTATCAGAATGAATAACATTAATTGAAATGGGGGTCATTATGCTTGTTCCTCCAGCCGTCATGAATAAATGCAATTGCAATTATTATTATTATTTTTTTTTAAAGCAGAGGAAATTATTTTTTCCCCCTTCCATTATACAGGGTTCATACGGTCCTTAAAAGTCCTTAGGTTTTTTGGAATTGATTTTTGGTCCTTTAAAGTCCTTAATTTCGGCCAAAATCGGCAAAAGGTCCTTAAGTTTAATTATCTGAAATTTCTGTCTGTTTTTACGATAGTATTTTGGAGGAATATTTTTGGCAATTCACTGATATATATATATGGTTATCTTTTGAATAGGTTTATGTGTTATAATTTGTTATTATTTCTAATATAAATAGTGGGATACTCGAGTTTCGAAGCAAGAAATGAAACATAAGCATTTAAAAATTCATTTCGCTTTTGGTGATGTGAATTTTTTATTTAATGGTTTTAAGTTTGGTGACTTAGCAACATTTTGGCGATTTTAAGATCAGTTTTTATAGAAAATTTTTAATTCCGAGATCTGAGAATTTTTCGACGATTTTTTTAATATATTGTAACATTAATAAATTTCATTAAAGTAATGGTAATATATTGGAATTATATTTAAAAAATAACATTAAAATAAAATATTTTTATTTTTCGCTGTCATATTATAAAGTTGCATTTTAACAACTTATTATACAATATTTTGAATCTGAGAAATAAACAAAATGTAAAAGTGAAATTAACTATGTAATAGCTACGTAATTAATTAAAAATGTCTTCTTTTTAATTTTTTCATAGTAAGAGTTTTTGCCATGTAATTGTCTCAGAATATTCAGAATTCTCAAAATATGCATCAGTTTTCTCTGTAAAATTAATTTTACCCCCTCCTTCCCCAAATATTTCTGCTTTTTGGCTGTTACAGAATTGGTAGAAATAATTTTTCCTTATGATTTTAGACACTGCAGCTTGGAAAGTTTAGAAGGATTTGAAGACAAAATTAAAGACCCACGATTCTGGAAGATTCCAGTAATATGTGACAAAATGAAATATGTCTCCATGATATTAACACATAATGGCTGTATTTTACAGAAAGTTTGTAATGAATTTCTTACTTTTTGGAGAATGTCTGGAAGAACAATGAAAGCATAATATTTGAATGTTTTATTTCTGATACTAGAATCTTTTTCTTAACATGTTTATCTTCCCTTTATTTTCTCTACTTTTCACTGGACACAAGCATGGAAAATATCAAAAATGCTTCTAATCTTATCACATGGACAGACATTATAAAAATGCATTTTTTTATTAATGAAGAAATTGAAAAGTGACAATTTAAAAGACTCATATAATATGCCTTAATGCATCATACAGAACTTGGCGCTAGGCATTTTCCCACCTGATGCAATCTCTGTGAATCCTAAATTCTGTTGTGTAGTGCCTTTCCAAATTGTGCTTCCAGTGCTTGCTCTAAATTCTAAAAGTTACATTTCTAGATTTTGTTGCCAGTTTGTCACTAAATTCTAAATATTCTGCCACATCAGCTCTATAACCAACCCTTACCATATATATTTCATATTTCTTCTGAATTTTGATATTTCTAAAAAAAAGAAATTACCAGCTTTTTCTATACAGTCTAAATGCATTTAGTTTTTTAGAGTAACCGAAATCTTTAATTAAATCCAAAAATTCTAAAATGATAAGGAAATGTGTTGAAGAAAGAAACTGAATACATAAAGAAAATATTCTTCAAAGATATGTACAGTTATTATTATCTAAATTCCCCAGTTGTTTAAAGATTTCAGCCTTTACTATAGTTTCCAATTTTCCATTTTCTCATATGATAGAGTTACTGAGCCAGCTTAAATTAAAATTAAATTGTAAATTTTTGACCAGTATTCCACATTTTTAGTTTGAATTTGACTGTTCTTATTTAAATTACATCCCCAAGCTGTAATTGATTTTGTTAGCTTCAGAACATGCCTTTATGTTCAAAGTTCTTTTTAAATAATAGGCTTATTTAAACCTATGTCTGACATACTATTTATACATTATTTAGTTACTTTCAGAGAAAGCGATAATTTGCTTCACGTCTTTCGGTAGGTTTAGACTATTTAACTTTTACCAGATCAAATAAACCCTCATAGCTACATTGTAGAAAGGTTGACAAGTTAGGAGATAAAGCACGCAGAAACTAGAGAGAACACTAGTTTGCGTATTGAGACAATTTTCTGATTGTTAGAAAATATGCTTAAAGAGAAGGAAATCAATTTAAATTTGTCAAAATGTCTAGAAAGGCTTTAAATTAAAAAGGCGCATAAATATTTTGTTTTGTTGTTACAAAATATAAATGTTTTGCAGCTTTTAATATGTACGTATCCTAATATAGTTTAAGAATCAGTGTCATAAGTTTGTATTTTAAATTGTGAAATTTTATTAGCTTGTGATAATAGTGCTTTTTTAACAAATATTGTTAAAAAAATGAATAAAATTTCGTATTATTCATGTAAATCCATAATGACTAAGGTTATCTAACTACCGAATGTAATTATTTATAACTAACTGCTTATCCTTAAAAATTATCTCTACATGACTTATTAAAGCGAGTTATTGCCTTTCATTAATCCTTACCGTGGCCACAAGATCAAACACAAAAATGCAAAAATTCATGTAAAACTTATTCTTTCCATCCAGTAAGACTTAAAACAATACAAAATGACTTATCATCTGTGGTGCTTTAGTGGCTTATTGGACATACATAAAGCTACGACACAACACTGCGACAGACAGAGCCCAACTAACTTTCAAATCTTTCCAGCCGTGCCTACATCAGGCCTTTTAGGTTTGTTCTAATCAGCAGGTCTCTGTCTAGGTAAGCAGCAGCGGTGACAGGGCGATCTTTTGTTATGACTCATGCTGATTATGATCTTACTTCTCGTTTTAATCTATGTAACTTGACATAAAATCTACTTGCTATTTACTAAACCTGTAGACTGAGCAAGTATGTGATAAAAATGAAACATTAAAAAAAAAATCAACATAAAGCTAACTGTACACATTAAAAACATTAAAACATTAAAAAAAAAAAAGTCACTTATCTTCTTTCAAATATGTCTAACTATTGTAAATGTAAAATTTTTAATGCTACTTGATACATTTTATAAAGTTGATTTTATTCTCAAACTTATTAATAATTTTGTAAATTAATTCATGTTTAATACTAATAAGTCATCCTACTTACGGATCTATTTTCTTTTTAGGATGGTATTACAAAAATGAAATTCATGCATAGATAATATTTTTAATTGAATTTATTCAGTTCCCATTTGCTCATAGGTCCTTAATTTTTTTCATTAATGGTCCTTAAAAGTCCTTAAAAGTACTTAATTTCCATGTGCAGAAATGTGTACGAACCCTGATTATATTATACCAAGCTCATTGTTTTACATTTCTTCTGCTGTTCTCTATCATTCTTAAAGCAGTTACAACTCAAAATTAATAAAATGTTAATTGAAAATTATTTTTAAAATCTATTTTATACACCAATTTTTTATTTTTTTGTTATCAGTTTAATAGTTAACGCCATATTTATTTTAAACAGTTATTTTCTTTTTTAAACGTAACATGCTATTTTAAAGTTTATAATATTTTTATTTTCTGTTTCTAGTTGTTTTTTATATCCACTTCCACCTTCGTCAGATGTTGAAGATATCAGACCTGCAGATGGCCAGTATGAATTATTTTCATGTGTGAAAAATGCTGTTCATACTAATGTTAAGAACCTGATTTTACAAAGTAAGTATTACAGCCACTTTTTTCTTTATTTCTCAAAAAATAGTATATTTTTATTAATTCCCTGAAAAAGAAAAAGCAGACTTAAAGGCAAGAATGTATTTGTTACAATTTTGGCCCAGGAATCTGAGTCATTGACTTTGCATGAAATTCATTTTTCGTAATTCAGTAATGATATAGCTTCAAGCTTTCTTTTGTTCCCTCTGTTAAATTTAAGCCAAGATTTAATAACAGTAATTAAACAGATATAAATCTTCTAAAAATTGTTTCATGAATTTGAAAGAAGTAATCAAGCAAATACAATTTATCTGTGATGATATATTTACATCCAACATTGTTGTTATATATCATTCCAGAATATTTTTAAGCATAAAAAATTAGCCATTTAATTTCTGTTAGTTATGAAAGAAGTTTTGTATGTGTTCTATTGATATTTTCTCAAAAGATTTTGCTATATGTAAAAATATAACAGTAAACCAGAAATATTATATTTCCAGAGTACATTATTTGGATCATGATAAATGCTTTATATGTAGTGTTCTGTACTTCACAGTGTGCAGAAAGTGAAGACATATGTGGAAGTTCGCAAAAGTCCGGGAGCAAGTGCACAGCTTACATGTAAAGTGTTTGAAAGTGAATTCACAGTATTTCTGAGAAAAAGATAATGAAATATGCTTAGCTAAAATTATAATAAAAAACTTGCTTAACTGCTGTAGACAGGCAGGTTAAGAAACTTTTGCAATGCAGGACTATTTTGTGATTTTTTAAATTTTGAAATATTGTTTCCCAAACCTTGAGATTCTCAATTCTAAGAATTCAAAAATAAAATTAAAAAAAAATAGTAAATGAATGGATATATGCAGACTTATTTTGCATGTCTGTGTTTGTTTATGAGTTTCATTAATTTGTTTTATTTATTACTTCATAGTTAGTAACATATTTGTTTTTATTCAATGTTTGCTTGTATTTTTAAAAGTTTGTGGAAGAATAAGTATATTCTTTTTTGTCAGTGCAAACTAAATAAGGCACAATAGTTTACCAAAAATTGCAAATGCTTCTCATCTAGAAATACACAATATTAATATGATTTTCTACTAAATTATTACATGTAAGCTGTTAAAAATTACTATATTTAGCAATGCAGGTTTGTTTTGTGAGTCTCTAAAATGGAAAAATGTTGTCAAATTTTTTAGAAAATTTACTTTTGGCAATTGAAATATTCGTGTTTAATAATTTTTTGTGGATTGTCTATAGTTAATTTTAAGTGATATCACTCTTTTTAGACGCAGAGACTTTTTCCCTGTCCAGAGTGAAAAATGTTTAAATTTCAAGAGTTTTAAAATATCTTCATTGTTGGGGGAATGTTGATCATGAATAAATTTTTTTTCCTCTTTGGTATTTTTTAAGACTGTATTCAAATACCTGTTCTTATTCAGAAGCATTGGCATTATACTGTATAATATATGAATCCAATTTTACCTTTTAAAATAAGTACAATCAAGTACCGAAAATCTGCCGACCTGAAACTCGTGTTGGCTCTCAAAATATAAGCATTCAATTTATAGATTCCAGAAACCGCAGCATGGAAAATGAAATACCGATGAAAAAATACTTACCGGATATTGAGTTCATAATTACCGAATAATAATGAGTTATAATGAAAATACCACATCAAAAAATGCCAAATTTTTGACATCATGGTAAAAGATTTTTCCCTCCAGTCTGCAGCGAGCTAAAAAAGCAGACACTTTACTCAACTTCTTTCAAGTTCATGATTCACATTGTTGTATTTTCTAAGCTTTGTTATTTCATGAAATTGTTTAATGCTGCCTTTTTTTTCTCAGGATATTTTGTGGATAAATTAAAAATATTTTAAATTTCAGCAATTTTTAATACAGTGACAGATAAGAAACATGTTCATGATTTTACTGCATGCAACGTTGAGAAACGCAAACATGCAAACGCAAACATGACTTGCATTGGCGATAATACAAAAAGTGGAAATTTTGCAAAAGATGGAGGCAGGTACTGCTCCTTGGTTTATACCAGAATTGTATGGAATTTTGACATGGACCGTGTATGGTATACAGAAAATAAAGAAAAGCGATTGAAATTTTGAAGCAACAGTGATTCTAATACCAGAATTCGAAATCAAAAATCTTCACATGAGGCGAAATCGGCAAATCTCGATGCTGTCTTGTACAAGTGCTTCCAGCAGTGATGGGGTACCAATTTCAGGACCGATCCTGAGAAAAAAGGCAAAACATATTCATGCTGATTTAAAAATTGAGGACCCGTGTAATTTCAGCAGCGGTTGGCTGAACAGATCTAAGCAGAGACACGGTATATATTATCTGAAAGCATATGAGGGAAAACTTTCAGAAGATAAAGATGCTGCAGAGGAATTTATCAATGAATATTCTGTGTTAGTGGCAGAAGAAAATCTTAGCCCAGAACAGGTTTTTAATATGGACAAAACTGGACTTTTTTTGGCGATGTTTACCAAGAAAGACATTTGTGACAAGTGAAGAAGTGCACTCTCAGGGGTGAAAGAAGCTAAAGAAAGAATTACTATTTTAGTATGCAGCAAGGCAGCTGGAACTTACAAATGTAAACCAGTGGTTGTGAGTACGAGCACCAATCCTAAAGCTCTGAAAGAAGTAAAATCCTTACCATACATAATACCATATGTGATTTACAGGAATAATAAAAATTCTTCGTACACGAAACAACTTATTACCAAATGTTTCATCTGCAGTTTACAATTTTGCATTTTTGCATCTGCAATTTGCAATTTACAATTTTGGTACATCTGCAATTTACAAAGGCATTGTAATAGTGTGGGGCTACCATCAAATTTCAAGATTTTACTATTGTTAGACAACTGTTTTGCATATCCAAATGCAACACTTTAGCATGTGATAATGCTGTGGGCGTTTTTTTTTTGCCCCCAAATACTATATCATTGATCCAACCAATGGGCTAGAGCCTAATACACAATCTTAATGCCACTATAAATCAGAGTTCCTGAAAAAAATTCTTTCAAGTGACCATTCTATTTCACTTTGTGATTATATATATTAAAAAAAAAAAAAAATTCACCATCAAAGACTGTATTTATTTGTTAGCTGAATCATGGAATTTTGTTTCTCAAACAACATTTGTAAATGCCTGTTGTAATCTATGACCATCTTCTTTATTTGTTGAAACTGAGAGTGATGACAGTGAATTTTCTGGTTTTAGGGCCAGAGTTAAAGCAAGAGGATTGCTTTTATATTTGAAAGAAATAATAAATGAGGAGGCTTTGCAAGAAGAAAGTATCGTTGCACGGATGGCGTGTTCAGATGAGCCAAAACTTTCATATCAGATGACCGATGATGAAATCATTGGCTCTGTTTTGAACAGCAAGAAAGTGATTCTGACACTGACACAGATAGTGAATTTGATAGGCGTGAGAAAATATCTTTAATGAAGGTTTGGAACACAGTGAAGAATACCTAAAATTTTTAGAACAGAGCTGTATTGCAGAGCAGAAGATTATGACTCTATATAATCTATAAAAAAAGCTTGCTCTGGAGCACACTAAAATTTAAAAAAAACTTCTATTGGAAAAATGTCGGAAACGTAAAAAAAATTAAATATTTTAGGTTTTATTAATATCTCTTATTTTTATATGTCTTTATTGTATATGTTCTTAATGCTTTTGAATATCCCTGTAATCACTAATATAAATGAATAATATAATAAATCAATATATATATAATTTAATTAAATGTATCTAATATGCCTTATTTATTTTGCTCTTTTAGCTTGAAAATTATAATTTATCTTTTCAGTCCTGAAATCTGCAAAATCCTAAAATCCACACCTTTGGTCCCAAGTATTGCAGATTTCTGGACTTCTACTGTATTCCATATTTATAAACTTTCTGCTTTATACTGGAAGATAGAATAATGAGTGCTACTGTTGGTGTAAATTGCTAAAAGTGTGTAATGAACCTTATTACATTTGCTGTTTATTTTTCATTTCGATTCTAACCATTTAGTTTCAAGGCAGAGCATTGCAGCATGTTGTCTCTTACCAAAATAAAGCAGCTAACAATTGCTGTTGCATTTTGATGCAGAATGGCTTAGCAGAGCACAAAATCTCAGCATTTTTTACTCCTAACTATGTACAATACTATTCTGTGTAAAATTAAAGTTAGATTGACAAACAAGTAATTGCTCCATGTGTGAAAGTACTACAAAGTCCTTTGAAGGTTTTAAAAACTTTTTATTTAAGCTTGAATTCAACATAAGGTGCAACTTGTAGATATAAATTAAATTCCACTACTTGTTGGTGTGTGATAACATAAAATTGAATTTACAAATATGAAGTGTGTTACAGTACCTGGCCTAATGAAGTGTTAGCTCAGCTTTTTAATTGCATGATTTAACTTTTTCACACAGCTAACAAATAGCTAATACCAAAGTAGTAACTTAGCTGAGCTGAGCAGAGCAGAGCAGAGCAAGAGAAAGTACAAGCTGCAAGCATCACAGCCAAAAGCTGTATATCTAAAACTTTCTGTCTAAAATGTTTGTACCTCATTTGCACTCTGGCGAGGGCCAATGAAAGAAGAAGTGACAGTACAGATCTAAATCATAAGAAAATAAGTAAATTAACTCATTTCATTACTGTACTTGATACATGTTAAAAATCAGTTGCAATGTAAAAATATTTTTTAGTTATATTTAATGTGCTTTATATAATTTATCCTTATTTTATCCCAAATTACTTCTTAATAGAATTAGTGAGTATGTTTATTTATCAACTATCAGTGATTGTTGAATGGGGTCCCATTTTAGACTTGCCTATAGTGCAGACTTACTTTTACTGGTTTTGGTCATTTGCATTATTCTCCTTTTGTAATGTTTAGATGTCATAGTTCTGATGTGCTTTCTTTTGATCTAATCCTTTTTGTGAATGGGTGGAAGGAATACAAAAGACTTTTGTAATTGAAAATATCTTACAGCAATAGTGTTTGGAAGACTATACCAACTTTTTATGTATATTTGTTCTTGTCTAAACTAATGTTTTCATATTATATTTAATTTAAAGTTTAAAGCATATTTTATTTAATTAAAATTATAATTGTTAACATTATTTTGTAGGTTCTCAAGATGAAATTTATACAGAATCTTTAATTGCCGGAGCTATGACCATGGCATTATGTTGTATCCTTAAAACATGAATTTACTTTTTAAATCTGTAGCATAATGTCTACCACTTGTAACTTCTTTGATAACATCCATCTTGAAGATGCCAGAAGTTTATTTTATCCTGTTATTTGATTAAGTATAAGTGATTGAGTTGAAAGTGATATCTTACGATAAGTTACCTGAATTTAAAACCCTATGTACACTGAAAATTTGCAATGCAAATGCATAGAAAGTTTGCATAACATGATGAGGTAGGTAGCTAATATCACTGCTAATTGAACTATGAAAAACTAAAGAAGTGAAACACTAACCAGCATGAAACTGAACAAAAACATCTTTTTTTTTTTTTGTCTGATTGTTGGAGTAGTAGCCTAGAAAGTTGTGAAAGAAACATCATCAGTGTTTGCCATATTGCATCTTCAACACTGTGCTTGATTTTAATGCTTTCAAGAAGGATTTGTCAGCTTGTCAGACATGCCAAATATATTAGTAGTGATAACAAAACAGTATGCAATCATATGAGCATTCCACGGTTCCATCAGTATGGTTCCTACGGTTCCATCAGTATGGTAAGATTAATAAGAGGGGAGATTCGGTATTCTGTAAATAATGTTAGATTCTTTTAGAGCAGGAGACATGAAAAATCATCTGCATGCTTGCCAGGATATGAACCATTAATATTTCATTTATTAAGTGGATGTGGTAACTGCTATGCAGTTATACAA
>KK121205.1:34943-80657 GCA_000611955.2 Stegodyphus mimosarum
GCAATAGCTTATTCTTTATCCTTAAGGGGAGGAGAAGCATGAGCCTACTTGATCAAATTCAAGTCATAATGAGTTATAATCCTCTTTGTTTTAGTTTAAATGCTGATTTTTTCCATGTTTTAGTTTTGGCCATGTTTAATGACGTTTTAGTTTAGACTATTAAGTTTCTTGGAGAAATAAACCTAAAAATTAACTGCTCTGTTGCTGGGATTTAAACCACTCATTTTCCAATTGCTACGTCGATATACTAATAACCACTTACAACACAAGACTGCAGATGAGGAAGTGCAATAATTCCTTTCAACTCTATAAGCTCACAGTTGAGCAGAGAACAAATCACATGATTTCATATATTTCTCTGCTTTGGTTGGCTTGATTTATTTAATTGTGGCAAAGGATTCGAGGGCTATCTGACTAAGGGGGGGGGAATACTTTCGTGGAGGACTTTCTAAGAGAAATGTGTCTGCTTTCATACTACAAAGTTGAACTATTCTCGGAATACATTGTTATATATAAGAAACACAGGCCCTATATGACAGTGTTAGCCTCCAAACAAGAAACAATAACAGAAGACCATTTTGACCTTTAAAGCAGACTTATGTGCAATAAAATCCTGTTGTCTTTTTGATGGAATATGCAAGATCATTTGTGTTTTGGTTGAGTGCTAAAAATTCTAAAACCATTGCTGATGTTTACTATTAGAGTAAACAACATTGCTTAATTGCAATGGTGTCTTCCCATAGCAGGCTAGAGCTAAATTGCACATAAATAGATGCAACAAGATCAGGGATTTTCAAATTATTGCCACTTCCAGGTTTTTTTCTAGATTGCTCCTAGTAGTTACAACTTTTTGCAATTCCATTCAAGAAATGCTGGAGAGTCAAGATGATATTGGTTGAGAACTTACTCTCTTGTTTATATCTAAGCCTGTTATGTTTCTATGGGACAGGCATTTGATAACTTTTCAAATGAGTAGGAAAGGCCATATGTAATGATTTTCTATTATCTTGCTGTCTGGGAGATCTGAAAGCAAAAGAAAAAGTATTTATCAGCTGAAATTATATCCCTAATCACTCTTTGATTACAAAGAACTGAGGGGTGATAATATAATTTTTAAGTTCTCAACATTTCTATTTTGAAGCTTATCAGCTGTTGTTCTAAATTCCCCAATATATTCAATATATATTTCGGGCTGATTTGTACTCATATGTGGAAAAGTTAATCTTTATTTATTTCTTTTAATCCACAGACATTATTTTCTTTACAACCTTATATAATATGTATATAACATTTTTCACTGATGGGTTTTTACATTTGCTTGTTTTACCTTTTTTAACAACAATACAAAGTCCAAAATTTGGACATGTAACATCCTGAATGATCTAAAATTCTGACCTTTGGATCACCATTAATTTTTTTAAGAATTTCTTTTCTTAAATTTTATGCTTGCACATTTGACGTTTTTCAATAATAAAACATGCGGAGAGTCCCAGTTCTTAATTCACTTCAGCTCTGGGACCAAGCTTGCGAATAGTTATTTATTATTTTTTGTTTTCATCACTGTATGACTATCAACACACTGTGTAAGATCTAACTTTCTTTGCTATCATATAGTTAATGTGATCTTACAAGGAAACCTGACAACTTCTTGCATAGGCATGTATAATACCAGCACAGGAGAAGTGTAAAACAAACCCTTTATTCTAACTCTTAACACAAATGCACATACTTCATGCTCACAAAAAAGCGATTATTTGTGATGGAACTTAAGAATAGTGTAACAGTAAATTCAAAGATGAGTAGTAGTGCTGAACTAACAGTCTAGTTTAAAGCTAACTAAGCAACCCACCCGGTGATAGACTTATTAAATGAGCAGAAGGCATAACAGCAGCAAGGACAAAATAGTAACGTGTGCTGGTTAGCGAAATCATGCTGTGACTAAACTTCTAGATTCATCTGTGTTTATACTCTCTTCACTTTAAATTTGCATCCCGGTGAAGAAATGTGAGGGGAAAATGAGAGTTTCAGGAAAGATATAAACCTTAAAATAATTTATTATGCAAATTAAGGGAAACCCTACAACTGCAGCTTGAAAAATAACTGACATGGTGAAGTCTAGACTTTTTTGCAAAGATCAGAAAAGAAATTGCAAAGAGCAAGGTACCCTTTTACTTTGACATTACACTTGACAGTGATTACAGACTGCAGCTAACTGCTAACTCTGCTGCCAAGTGTTGAATGTGTTGCCAAGGAGAAATGTAACAGAAATTTCTTACCTATATGCACAAAACAGATTTACTAAATGATACTTGTAGGCCAGAAAATTACATTTAGTGCTATTCAAATTGAAAATAATTTATTTGTTATTAAGATAAGCCCAAGACTGGAGTCAGCTTGTGCGGCCGCACCGGGGAGCCAGAATTAGGGTTTTAGGATTTAAATTTTAATTTTAGGATTTAAAGAAGCACTGAGTAGCAGAATTAAGGAGTGGGGAAATCTTTAGAATTTAGGGAAGGAACTGAGACACAAAATATTGGAGTGAAAAATTTTTGGAATTAAGGGAGGCACTTGGCAATAGAGTTTTGAATAGGGAGACTACACTTGAGAAACCACACTGGCTGCAAAATGTCTAGCACGGGCCCCGGATAAGCCTTAAGTATATGCAGAAATTTATTTATTCGGGACTCATCTAAGGCTTAAGCATGTGTGAGAAATTAGCATAACCATAATAAATAAGGAATATGATTCTGGGTTAACTTGTTAGGGTGCATACAACATAAAATTTTGTGGAACAACATGTCTTTGGTCACCAATCTTTTTATGCATTGCCAATATTGCATAGTGGATGCTAGCTAAGTTTTATGATGTTTTGGGCACATCTCTAAGAGTAGAATATCACATTCCTTTCTTCTCCATGTCAGAAAAGAAACTAAAAGTGAAAATAATCACAAGGAGATAAATCTAGAAAGTATGTGTGATTAGTAAGTACAGATTCGTATTTTCAGGAGAGAAGGGCTCTGCAGAGTGGTTATTGACCAGTGGGAAGATGCATTATTGTACAATAGAACAGTTTGTAACTGAAGTAACATAAGCTTAAAAAGTCATCTGTTTAATTTTCAGTTACTTAGTCAAACATTTATGGTACCCGGCCATTCTTCGTAGTACATATTACCCTGAATATTCTCACTGCATTCATCAGGAACTTTAATCAGACGTAATACACAAAACTTATCTTTATTTCAAGAATTCAAATATGCTGACTATCCTTGACAGCGAGTCTCTGTTCTCTCTCTGCGCTTCTTCAAAAACTTCTCCTAGGGGTTGCTGTATTTATCAGCAGCACTGCGTGCATAGAGCATGCTCTTTATCACTATCACCACACATTTAAAATTGCTGCATTGTTTTGACACTTCAGTTTGTAAAATTAACCTAATATCACTTAAGTACATGTTTAATCTTCCCAGGGTGGGTAATGCAAGGAGATAAATGCCTCACCTTTAGCTTAGATTCCAAAAATACTAAGTGAATACAGTAATAGAACATGTAACTGAAGCTTCATTTGCTTTATGGTTTGGTAGTTTAAAAACTAACAAAGTAACAAAACTCTGCTGTTTGTGCCTGATAATATAATAATATTTTAAACATTTGCAAATAATATATAAAATTAGATTCTAATAACCTGGTTACTAATTTAATTGATCCCACTAATAGCCGAACTGTTAAAGGCTGCTGAATACTGGCAGTTCGTCCCATAGCCCGGTACCGACAAACGAACTGGCTGCACAGTGCTTATGATTTTCCCCATCTGCAATATGAATATGAGCCACATTTTTTCATGGAGGACTTATGAAATGGAGTCCATGTCCTTATTATGTCCTATTCTTCCTTATCATGTACATGTCCTTATGTCCTATTCTTCCCTATAGGCAGATAGGCTCGATGTACTTTGCCGTATTTAAATAATGAACCAACGTAATTTATGTATGATTTCTAAGCTTAGAAAACAAGTGTAGTTATCCACAGGAAAAATAAGAAAGGTACAGTGCCTGTTGTTAATTTGCTAGTACTCTCTCTGAGCTTAGATTATCAGTCTACATTTAAACTCATTTAATTTATACTCGCCAGAGTTTATGGAAAGAGTAATAGTGCAAGTCAAAACTTTTATTGATATAAAATCTGCTGTACATCCACAAAGAAGGACAATTTTAAAATTTTTGAAATTTCTTTACAATAAACATTTTAATAAATTCTAATGCAACAGAAATAATAATAATAATAATGTGAAAAAAATGTTAACAATAATCACCATTTATTATATTACTAATAATTAGAATTTGGGTATTGACAAATCACAACTTAACTTTTAAAAATGCATTTATTTGAAATTCTATGTTTATATAAAAATATATTTTGCTTTGGAAAAATTATCCTTGCATATTCCTCCCCCCCCCACACGTATTTTTCCCCCTGGATTTTTAGCACCAGGTCCTGAAAATTTCAAAAATATTTGCAGAATTTTCCTCTTCCACAATGCGTTCACAAAATAAGCTACCTTAAATTTTAAAACAGATTCATCTACATCATGATTATTTTTATCTTACTAACAAGAGAAATTCTTGTGAACTAACTACCTGCGAAAGTCACACCGAACCTTTCCCTTTTGACTGTTGAACTTTATGCCAACCTAATATAAGAGCTAACTAGTCCCAGGTAGGCAATTATGAACTGATATTCAGTTTAGGATTTTGCTGAGTTAGCTGCACATTCATCTGCTCTAATTATTTATGAATGATTTAAGGCCTAAGGAATATATTGACAACAATAAGAATGGGTGGAATTCTAATTGCAAGGAAGTAAAAATGAATATATCTTATTAGATTTTGTAATGTTAGTATTACTATGTATTCTAATTGGAATGTAATTTTCTTTTAAAAGAATAATATTGTGATAGTTGCTTGTAGTTATCCATAACTATTTTTCATTTATTATGTTCTTTCTGTAGCCACATTTTTCAGAAATTAAATTATTCGCATTATTTTCTCATCTTAATTTTTTTATGATAAAATTAGTGAAAAAAGGGGGGGATTAACGAGCAAATATGGTATTCATTTATATGTAAAAATATTTGTTATGTTTCTTAATAATCAAATTAGAGTTTTAATTATTCTGAAAACATTTATTTAGCGTAGAAAAATGTTAAATTAACTGATTTAAATTTTTAAAAATCTGATTTTTGTTAACACTCTGATACTAGGCAAACATTTTATGATATACCATTGAATAGTGATGTTTTGATGCATCATTCAACAATTATTAATCTGTGGTCTTCTAGCACCACAATTGAAATGTGTCTGTTGATAGAGAAGATGGAATGTGCCATTTTCTTCCTAACACATCAATCTGTTTTGAGTTTGGTGGTAAAATTTTCATCCAGAAAATTCTAAATGATAGACAGGCATTTGGTGTATAAGTCATGTTGCTGCAACTAAGATTTATTACCTGTTATGATGTTAAAAATTGCTTTTGAACATTATTAATCAAATTTTTATGCCTTTTTTTTTTTTTTGCACCAGTTGCTTTTAAGTTGTTTTCGTTGGGTAGTCAAATGATAAGGAATCTAGCAACGACAGTTTGCTAAAAGCATGTTTTCAATGAAAAATATTTTTAATGGCTACCAGTCCATTATTTAAAATTTGTTGAAACTGATCACAAATTAAATAGTTGTTTTTTTTAATATCTACTCAATAGGCATGATACTTTGATTAGTTTAAGCAGTGACTAGTCAGTCTCCCACAGAAAAACTCTCTGTAAGGACCAGCCGCAGACTAGCCCACTTTGCAAACAGTAATTCCTCTGCTGGTTCATATACCACACACATGTCTGCACATGCTGGTTCATATACCACACACTGACAATGCACAATTCTCTGACACACATGTCAATTGTAGTCTAACCTTAAAATTGTAGAAAATCATGGCACAAAAATGCTCAGGAAATTTACTTCAATTATCCATCAAGTTCTTTACCGCCCACCAAAGGCCAAACAGTAAAGTCACTGAACACTGGTAGTTTAGTCTGAGGTTTGAATCCTGCACACGGGCTTTCCTAAGTCCTCTCCTAAGGCATGCCTCGAGGCTTTGCCATAATCTAATAAACCAAACCAATCTTTAAGTTTTTAATTATTATGTATCAACTAGGCAAAGACAAAATGGTCTTTTTGTGAAACTGCAGCTTAGGAACCAAAAAAAAAGGGGGGGGTTCCCCCAAATTAGCAATTTTTCCTTTTCCCCTTTCTGCTGAAGAAGAAGGACATGCATGTCATCACTCTCAAAATTAATAGTTTTATTTAAAATCTGTTGCAGTTTAAGGTTACTTTTTTGCATAGTTTAAAAGTTTATATCGATGTACCCCCTCCCCCCATAAGCATGTAACTTTATAGCGGGATGAGTCAGATTTTGGCCTTACAGACAGCACAATAACACCTGAATTAGCACTTAAATTGTTTTAACTATCAAAGCAGTTATAATTGTGTCAGCAGCATGGTTTCTCGTACATGGAAATATAATACGACGTGGTTAATCTGAAGTTGAATTCTTATGAATAAAATATTGTGCTTGCATTCTGTTATGTACATTATTTCAGACATAAGGTCATCATTTGTTATTTTGTAGATATAGTCCGTAATATAATGACCCATTTAATTGGCTATGAACAAATATATATTTATTCATGCTGAACATAGTTGGATATTATGTTAATTTTAGTCAGATACCTTAATTGAAGTTACAACAAAATGCATCTATAAATGTATTATTTATTAAACTGTTTAAAATTGAATAAAATTAGCAGTGGTATTTAATTAGAACTAAAATAGGAATTGTACATTGTTCCACTTGGAAGGGGGCTGATATATATCATTGTTCTAGATTTTATTATGACTAAATAAATTATCTAAAAATCATGAATAGTAAAATTACCTGAATAATAAGAAGAGATTTTCTGAATAATTTTATGATTCTTAATAATTTAACAAATTGCTATTTTCACGTATTTTTTGCTTTTTTAAAAAAATATAGTTACTACTTTTTTCATTTTTTAAAATAATTTATTATGTAATTATACAATGAACTCTCTCTTGGAAACCACTCTCTAAGATGACTAAAGTGAATCCTCAGTTCACAAATTTAATTTGTTCCTGAATGCTGTTCATTATCTGAAATGTTTGTAAATTGAAACTGGTTTTCCCATAGTAAGTAATCTAAAATGGATTAATCATGCTTTGGATCACAAGTGATTATCTATTTAAACTTTAAAGCAATACTTTGTGTATATAATTCAAAACTGATGGAAATCATTTAATCCAAGAAAAAAAAATAAATACTATATTGAACAGATAAATCAGATGAAAACTTAATTTAATTTTGCTATACGTGTACTAGACAGTGAATAGCTTAAGAGTGAATGTAATAAGTGGAAATAATGAGAAAGAAAAAGGCGAAGAGATGTTGTTTAGATAAGAAGTCCTTTTCTATAAAAACACTAAGCAGTTTTTTTCTTGGAATATCTTTTTTTGTCTCTTAGCGCATCATGTTTGAGACTCCTTGAACCTCTGTTTTAAATAGTATTTTAAAATTAACAATTGAATTTTTGAAAAAATGAAAAAAAAAAACTTTAAAGTGGAACCGAATTTTTTGTTTCGCCATCTTGCTTTTTTGAATCTAGAAAATGACAGTTTTGTTATATTTAATTTTGATTGCATCAGTGAGAGGGAAATTAAAATATCTGATATATAAATTTCTTTACAAAGTCAGCAGTTCAGGCTTTGTATGATATTTATTTATGTGATATTTGTCATCTTTTTAAGTTATAGTAATTGTGTTTTTTTGTTCATATTGTATTTTTTTATTTCTGAAAATATATTTTGCAATACTTCTTAAATTGTTACATTAAGCAATGCATTGCGAATATTGTCTGCTTTGTTCTGTAAAGCACATGTGTTTAAAGACTTAACTTATTTTTATATATACATCGAGCGCAGAAGCAGCAAATAATGGACAAAAAAATTCCTGCTCGAATTCTAGTGAGACTTGCACTGTTTTTCCTTTAAGCGGGGGGGGACTTAAAATATGTTGCAAACATTTTATCGGAATTCTAAAATACTTTTTTTCTAGGTTGTGACAGCTTCTGGGGACAGTGCTTCACAATATATGAATTTTATGAATGTTTTTTTCACATCTCAAAAAGAGGTAATTTTTATATAGGCTAGTTTATTGATTTGACTTGCATTTTAATTTTTTCTATCTTACAGTATTCCTGAATATCTACCATTTCTAGCTCATAGCCATCAAAATAATTGCATAAAATGTGTAAATTTTAAAGAGCATTTTATTAAATGTTTGATTCAATAGCCTTCCCCCCCCAGACTGTAAGTCTGCATCGTGATTTCCATGATGGGACTTTTTGTGAAATTTCCATAGATATTGATTTCCATTCCTTACCCACTACTTTTTAATAATGATCATGCTTACAATGCTTTACTTAAGTTCATTTGCGATTTTATTTTGTTTTTTCCTTTTTTGATACAATGATCTTTGATATCTGTAGCGGTAGTATTTTTTATTTTTAAAATGACCTTCAGCAATAATAAAATTTCAAAATGGCTGTTAGCAAAGAGAACTGAAACACATTGCTGGATTTCAAGATTTTATCGACTAGAATGTTTTCAAATTTTTACCACCTGGTGATTGTGAGTTTAAAGCAATTCATTGAGTATTCAAAGTATTGAGAAAGAAAATATTAACTCATAAAAGGCAATTCTAAAAGGGCTAGCAGGCTGGTGATTTTAACTATCAGATAATCTGGAAGTGTTACAAGTAGTATCATCCAATTTCATCATTAAAAATATAAGTGGGACAGATATATATGAAAAAATATATCTGATGAATATATTTTGCTGAATTTTTTCTCTGCATGGATTATATGAAATATATATTTTTATAGCTGCAGTGTTGAAACTCTTTTCATAAAATTCTGTGTCTTAATGTGACATCTTAAGGATTAGTATTTAAGGAAAGCCATGTTTTAGAAGGTGGTTTATATAGTGACAAGTACAGAATAGTTGAGTCTAGAAATTATCTTGCTTTTCCATTTCATACTAACAAGAAAGTATTTTTTTTTTTTAACACCAGACTTCTTGCAACTCATTTTTGTTTGCAAATCACTTTTCAGATGGTTTTCACCAAATGTTATTGCAATGTATTTTGGCTGTTTGAAATTCAGCTGTGTGAAAGCAATTGCTGCCTCTGCCTCAAATAGAATATTTGTTATCTGCATGTATCAGTGTGTTATAATTCAATAAAGTGTTATAATTCAGTAACTTTCAAATTTAATCTTTCTCTTACAGAATAGCAAACCGAGGGATTGGAAAGCAATAAACTCATTCTTAAATTTTTTTTTCTAATTTTTAATCTGGCTGATTTAAATAAAAATGCTTTTATATCATGGGATGTCTGATTAGAAATATTAAATATTTTTATTAAATGACCCTAAAAAAAATTAGCAGGTGTCAGTCATGAATCCAAGAGCAGATTGGTAACCTGCAGTGATCAGCAAGAGCATAAGAAACCTTAACAATTTAATTCTCTGGTTAGTGTTAAAATCTGAATCCCTAAGATTTTCCGTCTTTTTTTTAGTTCAAAGGAGCATTAGCTCAAAAAGTGTATTAGCCTTGAAATGGAATTTTGTGTTGAGTCATTTTTCGGATTATTGCCACCAAATGTTATCGTCCTGTATTATATTTAAAGAAATTAAATAATGAAAAAGCTATATTAATGTATGTATGCTTCTCGGATTGTGATAAAACAACGGTATGTAGAGCCATCAAATTGTGAATAAGGTAATTCTCCACCTAAATCTGAGAGCCTGGAGGCCCGAATCTTGCATTTTGAATTTGTTTTATTATCTATTTAAAATTTTATAAAACTTCAACGAATTTCTGAGTAACAAACTCAATGATTTCAAAGTGAGCAATGGCAACACTGCACGGAAAAAGAAAAAAAGACATTTTTATCCCTGGTGTGCAAGACTGTCTGTCGGAAATTCTAAAGATGTGCTGTTTTTAAATATTTTGTGGTATTGCTGTTGAATAGAATTTTATGTGGTTTAAGAGCAAAAAAAACCATGATATTTAAAGGTAACACACAAAACATTAAAAAAGTGCACCTTTGGTTCAGATTTTTTTTTTTTAATTGGTCATTTTGCTGAAGATTGCTAATCTGCTCATCTCCTTCTTGATGTACTATATGTATATAGATTACAGACACTACTGTAAAATGCTATAAATGTACTATATGTGACTTTGCAGTTGTGTAAATAATGCAAGAAAATAATGATTATATTTTTATATTATCACTGTTAAAAATGTAGATTATATTTTTAATAGTATTAGGTTGGTACATAAATTCATGTGTTTTATTTTAGAATTTTTTTTTTTTGAAGGCCGAATCAGAAAAATAGTTATATTCAAAATGTAGCATGTAATATTGTATATCCGAATCATATTGAATTGAATCTTTATGGCTAATGGCTTCTTATTTTCAGGTCCTGAAATATGGCATGGTAAGAAGCTTATTTATGACATCTTTTCTTGTACATGCCAAAGAGGCTTCTAAACTTATTTATTATATAGTCATCACTTATCATCTTGTGTGATAATATGTGCCAGAAAAGTGCAGTGTTATTGAGAATATTCTTAATAATAAATAATATAAAGTACAGAATTGTATATGAGAACAGCTGACTTTGTGGTTGTCAACAAGACTCCAGTTTGGGGACTTTTCCCATGTGATGCATGTGTTGCAAAACTGTCATGATCATTATCTGTTTATTTGGTTGATTCATTGTGTGGTGTGATTATTCAATCAGTCCTCAGCAAAGTATAACAGAAGACAAAAGGAGAATCGTATGTCAAGCAAAATTTTCATCTTTTAATTGGCAAACTGTTTTCACGTTTCTTCGGGAGCAGTGGTATCTCACCATTCATAAAACAAATTTGTTGAATGGCTTGTATGGCTTTGCTCAAAATATTGTTCTCCAAAAAGCGGTGAACTGCTGATGGTTCATTCGAAACTCGGCGATTCACCGTAAACTCGATACCAGAAATCAACGTCTGTATGGCCAAACTGACCAATACCTTTTTCTGGAAAATCTGTGATATAAATAATGCCTGCATACCAATACTGAATTATGACTGTAGTGCTGATGAAAATAGAAAACAGTCTAAGGCCATCTTAAGACATATCTCTTAATTTTTTATAACCTGTGCATTGTATTGTGTCTAATATGTATGTTATGCTCACCACCATCCCTTCGCTTTTTCTTTTCTTTTTGCCTTACTTATAGTATGCATTTACAAATATTATTTAAAGTTTCTTTTTAATTACTACTGATTAGTTGTATGAAAGTGTTTACTACAATCATTGGCATTTCTTTTTAAATTCTGCTTGGCACTGGTTCATTGCACATCTATCTTCTCACAAACACTCTCAGATTTTCCTAGCCAGACCTGATTAGTGGCAGCTAGGAGTAGCTAATCATCTCATTCGGTTCAGTGTCATTTTTACTTGATGAAGTTATGAGGAGAGTTTCATTCACCTAGAACTTATGATATGACCATTAATTGCTATCATCATTCTACACATGTTTAACCTCCTGATAAGTATTAGGAACTCACAAATATTCGAAAATCTCCAACGTTGTTATAATGGGCTAGTGATTTCATGTCAGTACCCGACAACTGCAAATACTTTTCACTTGAGCCAAGGATCCTTCATATAAGAGATGACGTTAGACGTTCAGTTTATTGTGTACTTGCCATTCCATATTTCAAGGTTTGTGAGCAAAAAGCCATTAACCATAGTCACATAACTCAGTGTGATTTGGATACACATTATTAATAACTGGATTTCAATTTATAGCTGTTTATCTGCATGATCCCTATTATCCTGCAAAAGTCCAGGAATAAAATGACATGACTTAAAAAATCAATAAATAAATTAGCATTAATTAGTAAATATTATTGTTCCTCTTCATGAGAGATTTTATTAACTGCTGTTCTATTTGATTAACATTTTTCTTTCTGCTCATTTGAAATGGTTTATATTTTTTCAGCTTTGATACCTACCAGAATATGTATCACATGAAACTTCCATTTATTTATTTTATGCATACTTATAAATTTGCAGGGTGTTCTGATAGATGCCTGTGTGATAGAAAAAGATTCAGGGTTATTGCAACAAGTAAGTGCTTAAATTTTGCAGAAATTTTTTTGATTGCTTTAAATATATGTGAAATTGGAAAGTATTGAAACTAAGGTTGTTAAGAAGAGAAAAAAATAAATAAATAAAACATATCACTTGCAGATTTGGTATTTCCTTTGAAGTAATTACCTGAAGGCACACACTTTATCCAGTGTTATTCCATTGCTGGAATTCTTTTTCTGGGACAAGTAGCTGCCTTGTCATTATTTTCTCTTGGATTTTGTCAACATCTTGGAATCACTTACGTTTGAGATGGGACTTGATTATTGGAAGGCAGAAAAAATTGCTAGGTTTGAGGTGGGAGAATTTATGCTGGGACAGAAACAGCTGCACAAGTTGATCTGAGTGGGCAGGAACATAGCCATGGCGGATCTGCCACTCGCCAAACACATGCAATTCTGCTATTTTCCATTGAATAACATCTCACAAATGCTGCAACATTTTACTTTAGTATCCCTTGTCTACTTTCTTACTTAATACAGTATATTCATAGTATTGCAAAGAAAATGGTCAATTTTGCTTTGACTCATTTGTCCTTTCTTGAGTTTTGAAGAAGTTATAGTCTTTGATTGTGACGATTGAGCCTTTATTTCAGGATCATAGTAGTTAATCAGTGTTTGTCATATGTCATGTCTACTCTCAAAAACATTTTACTCGTTCAAATTTTGTTCATTTAAAAAAAAAGTCTTTGCATTTAAAGAAAAATTGAAAAAAATTATTGTTCTTATTATAGCCAAGAAGATTTTGTGTTTCTGAAACTTGGTTTTCTTTTTGGTCATTAAAAAGCAGTTTTGGCACAAACATATCTCAACCCAAATCATGCAACTTACAAATATCTGTATCATACCAAAACTTTCATATCATTCTGTAGGAATCTAGGCTGAATTGAGCTGTAACTATGTTGAGCTCTTCAAATATCTATGAATGGTTTTCTTCACAGCTGAATATACATTATGAATGCTTTTCTCAGTTTTGCTTGTTATGGGTTGTAAAGTCTATGTCTCTTTGGAAGCATACAAATTAGACTTTAAAAGGACTATAAAAGAATTAACTTCTAGCCTTGTGAAATGAAACAGAAATCGGAAGAAGGATGTATAAGACCCTTTTATTCAAACATAAAATTAACAAATGACCCAACTTGGATTTCTTGTAGCCAATTACTTTAAATAGCATTTCATTCTACCTTAATCTGAATAAACTCTCGCTATCCCATTTACATTCTGGCATGAAAAGCATGAGCAAAAAGAGAGTAATAGGAAAGTGTTAACTTAAAATGAACTATTAGTTAAAAATAAATAGATTAACCTCACAGGATCTCCTGGAATCTTCATCACTTTCAACACTACTCAGTCATCTTGGAAATATTTGGACCATTCATCAACTTGTGCCAGCGTATATATGACCATTCAGATATTTTTTTGGAGCGAAGTCTTTAACAAGTATCATTTAACAGATATTGGGAAAAAATTTATGCAAATTCTCTGCTTAGCTTTTTCTGTCGTGGCAAGTGCAGTGACAAGACATTTTACATTTTCATTGAAAGCAAGCCTATAAACAAATTAAGTGAGCTTTGTCATATAATATAGGATGCATGTGAAATATGATTTAAAGTCAGTGTGTCTCCCATTTAGCTTCACTGTGTGTAGTTTTTCTCTTGAGTGCATGGCATCAGTCCCAGTGTTTTTTGACTCAAACTCATATTAAGTAAAAATGTCATGTGAATAAACAATGTTAAATAAAATATTTTGAGGAAATAATGAAATATTTCTTTAAATATGTCTTCTTAAAATAAGCCTGTAAATTTGATGATGTGCATTAATTTAATTTATAATTTTAGGTAACAAAATAAAACTCTATTATCAACATTTATGTCTTAAGATCCTGTTAATTTTTAAAATGAGTTATAAGCAGTTCTAATAATTATTTTTTTGGTGTGTGTCTTGTCTGTTTTGTATATATTTTTTACAGTGTCATATTTTAGCATTTATACATTTTCTTTTTCTTTGGAGTATTTCGACTTACTTTTTGTGCTTTGCTTTCAGAGTACATAAAAACATTACTAAAGTGCCTGTTTAATTTTTTCTTCTGCCTGCCCTTTTTTGTGTTTGGAAGCAGGTTTTATTGCTTTTACTAAGAAAAAAATTTGCATCTTGCCAAAACAGGAAGAGTAACACATGGCATGTGAATAAACAATGTTAAATAAAATATTTTGACTAAATAATGAAATATTTCTTTAAATATGTCTTCTTAAAATAAGCCTGTAAATTTGATGATGTGCATTAATTTAATTTATAATTTTAGGTAACAAAATAAAACTCTATTATCAACATTTATGTCTTAAGATCCTGTTAATTTTTAAAATGAGTTATTAGCAGTTCTAATAATTATTTTTTTGGTGTGTGTCTTGTCTGTTTTGTATATATTTTTTACAGTGTCATATTTTAGCATTTATACATTTTCTTTTTCTTTGGAGTATTTCGACTTACTTTTTGTGCTTTGCTTTCAGAGTACATAAAAACATTACTAAAGTGCCTGTTTAATTTTTTCTTCTGCCTGCCCTTTTTTGTGTTTGGAAGCAGGTTTTATTGCTTTTACTAAGAAAAAAATTTGCATCTTGCCAAAACAGGAAGAGTAACACATGGCATGTGAATAAACAATGTTAAATAAAATATTTTGACTAAATAATGAAATATTTCTTTAAATATGTCTTCTTAAAATAAGCCTGTAAATTTGATGATGTGCATTAATTTAATTTATAATTTTAGGTAACAAAATAAAACTCTATTATCAACATTTATGTCTTAAGATCCTGTTAATTTTTAAAATGAGTTATAAGCAGTTCTAATAATTATTTTTTTGGTGTGTGTCTTGTCTGTTTTGTATATATTTTTTACAGTGTCATATTTTAGCATTTATACATTTTCTTTTTCTTTGGAGTATTTCGACTTACTTTTTGTGCTTTGCTTTCAGAGTACATAAAAACATTACTAATGTGCCTGTTTAATTTTTTCTTCTGCCTGCCCTTTTTTGTGTTTGGAAGCAGGTTTTATTGCTTTTACTAAGAAAAAAATTTGCATCTTGCCAAAACAGGAAGAGTAACACATGGCATAACATCTTTAAATAGTTTTTTTTAATCATATATACCATAGATTTCAATTTCTCTGTTATTTTTATTTATATTTATTTTTTTAATTAAATTAATTAATTAATTTATTTTTAGAATTTATGTATATGTGTATACAATTCAATATCACCCACCAGTGTCTGAGTAGATAAGCCTGCTAAACACTAGTGGGTCAGCCAGGTACGAACTCTGATGAACAAGTTGTTTACGTAGATTTTTTGGTGGTTTTCCTTAGGTGTAATATGAATATAATTAATTTCTTATGGAAAATCCTCCATTCTTCTTTTTCCTTAGGTAATTAGCTCTCGTGTTTTCCAGTAATTGATAAAAAAATATTCTATGTTAATTACAGTTGAAAATGACAGTTTCAATATTTTTATCACATATTTGACACTGTAGAGCTACTTATGTACATGTGTATAGGGCCATGTAGTGGTTTTTGTAAAGTTGCACAAGTAATTTTAAGCCTGTGTGAGTAGGATAGCTACATTGTAATGTATAAACCTTCTGGGTAGAAGCATTGTCAGACAGGCTGTATCTTTTTTTTTTAAATTTAAACTTAACAGTAGAAATTTATATTTAACATCTCCATAACAATAACATAATTTTTACTATGATAAAAACTATACAGATTTGAACCACATCCATTCATTTTCAGTTCATTCTCTCTTCTTATATTTCCCACTCTCTAACGAGTGAACAAAAACTGCAGGAAGGTGAAATCCAAACTCCCGTTTTGAAAACTTTCTGTTCCACTCAGGAAGACCTGCAATAACAGCTGACCTGACACTTGGTCTCTTTTTCACGGTAAAAGAAACACATTAATTCTACACACATGTTATAATAGTGCAACATGTATATACATGTTAAACATTCATTATGATATTGCATTCATTTAATCATGCTTGAAAAGGTTTTATTCAGAGGAGTTTGTGGGCCATGTCTCTGTAAAACTTTAGTGCAAAAATTAATTCGAAGTTTCTTTTGCTTTTTTGGCATTAGAAATTCCTGTAACCTGGTCTGTCTTTTTACCTCCTTGTACGAGGTAAAGAAAATATTGTAATAATGAAAAATTCCAGGTAACATATTTCAAAGAAAATATCCATTTTGGCCGTAATCAAATGCACTTTAATGATGTTTTTGCATGACATCTGTATGAAAGGACAGAATAAAGGATTTTTTTTTACTCTCCAAACAAATTATGAGACTGATTTAAAATGGATTTAGAAGGGTTTTTTTGTGGTGTCTGTATGTACATATGTATCCGCATAACTCAAAAGCGAGTGATGGCAATCGGCCGCACCAAAAGTATATATACTTTTGGTATAATATATATATTATACTTATAATATATATATATATATATATGCTTGTTTAAAAGTTTCCGTTTTCACAATTTAAAAAATTCTTTGTTGCATTTATAGGATAATTTGAAATTTGTTAATTATGAATTTCAATTTTCGTTTTTGTGAAAAAGTACATCTAAATTTCTTACTGTATGTCTTTACTGATATATGTATATGTATACATACATACTATTACTTGGCTCCTTAAGCTCAGTTTTTTTATTCTTATATGTTGGTAAATTGAGCATTTTTTGCTTAAAAAATGTTTGAATTATGTTGTTCGTATATTTTGGTTAAGGTTTTTATCCCTTTAGTTAACCTGAATGGAATAGTTGTACAATTATCAACAATTTAAAAGTTGTTTTAGTGCAGCTAAGCCTAATTTTTTTACCATAGAAGCCATATCTGTTTACATTTCAAACTTAGCAGAATAGTGGATTTGTTGCCAATCTAGAGAAACTAAGCTTCACAACAACAAAAGTAACATCTTCTTTTATTGTTGTGAATTAAATCATGCTTAATCCATTCTGGAATTATTATTTAAGTTACTAAATTATCCCTTATATTGACTCAGCATAGCGTCTACAACAAATTAAGTCAGTTTCTGTGCTTTCAGTGTTTTTTTACCAAGTGAGATCAAAAGAGTAAACTTTCAGTTTTGTGCACCGGAAAATCTGTCTTCTTGCCCGCTGGTTGAATTGCTTGTTTTTGCATAGAAACTCTAATTTTAATTGAAAAAATTGTTCTTTAAATTATTTTAACTATATTTATGTTTTACATTTTTCTATATTTTTCAATTTTTAATAAAATTATTTTGAGGTTTTATGTATTTTTACCTTGTCGCAAAGTGAGAACGAATTAAGTGAATGAGAAATATATCTCAAATGAAATTCAAGGAAATAAATTTAAATGAAACACAACAAAAAGTGTGTATAGATATTCCATAGGAAGTCATGGTGTACACATCAGATTTTTTACTTATTTATTTTAATATTTTTGCTATACTTTTATTTTATTTCAGATTTTTGTTTTTACCTTAATTTTTGAATTTACATTATCTTCCTTAACTTGCTGTTAAATTAATTATTCCAATTAAGTGTTTTCCTTTTTTTTTGATACATTATGACACCATGATTTAAATTGAATGGTTGTATAGAATTTAGGAAAATTGTTTATTAATGATAAGTGTTTAAAAATTAAGTTTGTTTCTGTATAGAATATTTAACTTTTTGTGGTTTTTAATGTTTTAGTGCTGATTACATTTATACTTGATCAGTTTGTTCCTAAAGAAGTTTAGATTAAATAAAATATTGTTATATGAGTTTGAATGTAATATACATGAATAGTTCAGTGTTATTTGATATAGTATTTAAATATTACCTCATGGAATGTATAGGTATATTATAATTATCGGCACTAAATTTAATTAATAAATCTTGTTAGTTCAATGGGGCAATTTGCCCAGAAGGATTATTCATTTCATTTTGGAATTTTGCATTTATTCACTACGAGTGTTATTTCACTTTTCAAATTGTTGCCTCTAAATATTATCACCCTGTATTGTATTTAAAGAAATAATGAAGAATCTACATAAATGTATGTATGTTTCTCACATTGTCATAAAACAACGGTACTTAGAGCCATCAAATTCTGAATAACGTAATCCTCCTGTGAATATGGGCATCTGGAAGCCAGATTTGAAATTTTTTTTTTTTGATTTCATATTTTGTAAAACTTAAATGAATTTTTGATTAACAAACTCAAGGATTTCAAAGTGAGCAATGGCAATGTTGTACAGGAAAAACATTTTTATCTCTATCACGTGAGACTGTGTATCAAATGTTCTAAAGATATGCTCATTTTAAAATTATTTTGCGATACTGCTCTTGAACTGAATTTTATGGTTTAAGTGTGAAGAACAAATTCTTTTCGTTCTCAATAACCACTTCATCACTTTCTTCATTAAAACCCTTTCGTGGGCTATTTATTTCTCTTTTGAATTTCTTCCTTTTTTTTATGCTTTATTATCAATTAAGCAATAGCATTTAAGGAAATATATTCTATTTTGCCAAATTTTTCATTTATATTTAAATTCTAGGGGTGGGAAGTATAATTCCCATGGGACCTTTTATGGTAATAGAGAAAATTCAATTTAATGACAATTATTTGCCATGAAAAGATGAGAAACATGTTGCATTGCACAAGGGTACATGACATTCTGCACACATATAGCAGGTCCTCTTTTCTTGGGCCTTTGTGCTACATCCTACATCATCTGTAGTTGGAAACCATCTTTGACATATGATTTCCCACACTGGTTAAACGTACATCATCCGGAATTGCACACTTTTTTGCTTGGAAGCTACCAGGACGGCCTTTCCTTTTTCTTCACGAATATCTGTCTATTAGTTGACGAGCTAATGCTATATGGAATGTTAGCTGGTCTAAACTTCTGTTTCTCTTGTTTACTTGCCACAGTATAAAACTATTTATGATGTCAAGATCAATAAAAAAATAAAAAATATGTTTCCACCATTTTACAGATCTTCTTCCTATTTGGTATCTTTCTTTTCTTTGATCGAAGTGATCAACTCCTACCATGATATCGTTATATACAGGAACAGCTTTAGGGCAAGGTATTACTTCTGTTTTAGTCCCACCCGTTTTGTCCGTTTACAGATGTAATAATCGCTGGATTATGTGCAGTAGTCAACAAAGTAACAGTTTCACTGTTAGGCCTATTGTTTACTATTCAAATTAGATAATTACTGGCACAGTATTAGCAGAAATGTAAGAAATAAGTAAATACAGTTACAATAAAAACAATATTTTCTTTATATCTCTTATAAACATACTATTTTTGAACTAAGTATTCTATTTTTTCCAACATACATATTGCACATGGCTTTTATACGATGCAATAGCATTTTCATTTTTCACATATTATTTATTATTCAATATTAGATAGTTACTGCAGAAATATACAAAATAAGAAAACGTTATCGCAATAAAAACAGTGTTTAACTTTTATTTGCAGTAGAATCGTATATCAATGCAAATGTCAAATCAAAGCAGGTGTCTCAATGGAACAGATCTCACACAACGCATTCGAACTTTCAAAACAAATGTGCTAATTCTGTTTCAATCGACTGAATATAGATCGCAGCACAATACTGAAGTGGGGATTAGTGTTCCCAACGTTATAATAGCAAGGCCAATATATTATAGTGGGTTTTGCGCTTCCCACAGGTCCTAGGATCATGTAGGTGGGAAGTAATCTTTCCAAGGACAACGAAAGGGTTAATAGTGGCAATATTTTCTAGATTTAAAACTGTACTACAGATTTAACAGATTGATGATAGAGAGACTGTTACTGCAATTATATCATCTTCAATGGGCATTTATTTATTTACTTACCTTCATGTATTCCATTAATATAAAATTTCATGGTTCTTGGCTTCCCCACCTTTTTTTTAAACATGTTCTTTTGTTCGAAATTGCTTTGGAATTAATTGATTGATCATTAAGGCATTGTCATCGTACTAGATGTCTTCAGTTATATCAACTTCATATAGGACTTTTTCACATATTCCATTAACTAGCAAATTTCACTTTTTATTTGGTGACATCCAAAAACTCAAATATGTGAACATCATCGTGAAATTTGGTAGCTGATTATAAAATAAGCCAAATACTTTTTTTTTAAATATCAGCAGACATGTCTGCTCATGAGTTTAGTGCTTCACACAACAGATTTTATTTAAAATATTTCAAGAGTTCTAGGATGGTCTTACAGCTGCATCAGTTTTGAAAAGGTTACTTTATGGACATGCAAGATTTCAATGCATGCAAGCTTCCAATATCCATTGGCTAAATGTTGATGTATGGTTTTAAGGAAAGATTGAAATGGAGATGTTATTATTTTCTAAAATTTTGATTTTGGTAAGATTAATGATAATAAACTGAACAAAATAATAAGCTGCCCCACATCTGAAAGTCAAGGAATACCACAATTAAGAATGCTAAGTGAGCTTCTTCCTCTTTTGCTATGCCACCATTGAAACAAACTCAGGTCTTTGAACTTCAGTTATTGTGTACAGACCTAGGTCAGCCAAAAAATACTGCTCCCCTCACAGTCACTAAAGGGCCAAAAATAAATAAGTTCTTTTTTATCCAGCAGATTTTTAAAGTAAAAACGATATGCATGATGATTCAGCACTGACATGGATACTGTTTCTCTGCAAAAGAAATTTCAGCTAATCAGGAGAGAAATTTATTTGCAATAGCCTTGCTTTTTCTTAAATATCATATTATATTTCTAGATTGTAAGAATTAGAGTGTAGAATCTAGACTATAAGAAAAAGTAAAAAATTTTTTTAAAAAAAAGGAAGAATTGTGATAAGTCTCCGAATACTAGATTATTCTAGTCGTTGGATATCTGAATTGTGGACTTTAGACAGTATAACATATCACGCTGTGCACATCATAACAATAATTATTATTTATTTTGTATTTACTTATTATCCTATCAGCCATTTTTGACAAACAAAAACTGTTGCCAAGCAATGCAGTTTAACACCAATAATGGATAAGTGGGACATCGTAAAATACTTATAAGATCTTCAGATTAGTTTTATGTATCCACAAACCACAGTAAGGCAGTTTAGTTTTTGTAAAGAAGGTTGTCAACTAACCTGTTGTTCTATGTTTTTCTGTGTTTCAAGGGGAAAAAAAAAAGAATGAAATTTCTAATTGCTTCCTACAGAAGAACAGCAAGCAGTGGAGTATTTAAAAAAATTTTGGGTCTGGTCATGCTGGTATGCATAATCAAAATGCTGAAACATTCTGGGGTTCAGCAAAATGTTTAGTAAAAAACATTGAGCAATTGTGTGACATTATTTGGATTTGTGTTTAAGGAAATTTAATCCATTTGGATTTGTGTTTAAGGAAATTTAATCTACACATAATCCACAAAAATGACTGGTTTGATGCTAAATAAATGTCATTGGGAAATTTTGGCCACCAAAAGGATTGGTGTAAGTTTAATGAATTTGTATTCAGATAAGCTCAAAGTTTGAGTTCCTATTTATTTAAATATTTAACATGCTGTGTATATCTGTCAATTAACTAATTGAATAAAAAGTGATTATTGATTATCTCTAAATAAAAAATGATTGGCATAAATTTGATAGTTTCTCTGTAAACTTGATTGAGAGGAAAATGTATAAGTACTGTTTATTTATTTATTTATTCAGGGCTGTGATATCACTGGTGGAATGTATTTAAAAGTACAAAATGTTGCTGCTCTTCTGCAATATTTGTTAGTAAGTAGATTTGTTTTCATGCTTTTTATTCATTAATTTTATATCATGTTTATGATGTACACAGATCATTAACTAAAATTTAATGCAAGCTGATATTGTATTCATTACATTCTAAGGAAAATTCTGTCATAAAAATTTTATTTCATATTTGAAGCATTCAGTTGCTTATTATATCATGTGAAAGAATATTAACATTAAAACTACTGGCGATCAGTGTACACCTATTTCTGTCAAATAAGTGTTATGTTGTAACTATTTTGACATATTTGTAGATCTAGCATTAATTTAAATTATATCATTCTTTTATCTAATCAAGGTTAATATGCTTTAAATTAATATTTTAAATGCATATGAATTAAATACTTTTAAAAACTAAAAACAAAATTCATCAGACTTTGTTCCCAACTAATAAGATTTCATATTGAGAATTAAAGAGTGGAAATTGAAGTTTTTTATGTTACTGTTTAAGATGTGCTCCTTCAAATCTGTAAATGTTAGTTAAATTATTCTGAAGATGTTGCATACGTGCCTTTGAAGCAGATGAAAAACTGGCAGTATTAGTTTGGCAGCAAATTATAAAATTTTAAATCTCTGAAATTAAAAGGAGAGGGAGAAGTGTACTTCCTTTTTAAAATGGTCACTGCAAGTACTTTAGTAACATTTAAAATTGATTTGATGAAAACTGAAAAACACTATGGCAACCTTCAAAAAATGAGAAACCGCAGTCATACTACATATATATCATGTGATATATCATCGATATATATCATCGATGACATTAATCATACATCCTCTATTATTTGATACATTACATATGTATAATATGATACATTACTGTTGTTGTCCCCATGTACAATGGTGCTAGAAATTTTTGATCCAAAGTAGCAAGAATTGAAAAGTTGCAAAAAGTACCTCATGACGTCAGATATTACATAATTTTTGTGATGGTCATAGATTTGTAAGCTCACATGACCTCTTATGTCATTCAGTCTCTGAAGGTTCCATAGTTTACAAATCCATTATTTGATTCTTGGTTTTTACGTGACGTATTAGTTTTGGTGAAAATCTTATAAACAGATTGCTAATTTTCCATTGTTTAAATTCCCATTTCTTCTTTTGAGTAATTTTCAGTTAATTTAGGGTGTTATTTTCCAGTTAATTTATTCATATTTGTTGTTAGATGCTTTCTCACATTGGGATTGTTAACATTATTGTACTAATTCTTTTAAGTTGGCGGTTTATTTTTTTTAATTCATTGGTTCTTGATTTATTTTAATTATTAAAACGTTTTGTGTTAATATTTCATTCTAACTATAGAACTTATTCCACTTCATCAAATTCTGATTGCTAAAAGCTACCTTTTTTCACTGTTAAATTTACTTATGTTGTTATTTAGAAGCTGGTGCTACTTTAATTTAATTCAGTTTATTTGCTTAATTGTTAGTAATCAAGAATGAATTACAAATGTATAGTGCATGGGCCATAAACTGACACATGATCACATTGAAACTTGAGGATGAGGTGGGGATTGACCTAAAGACAAAACTTAGTAGTAAAACCGCCAGTAAAACTTTGTATAAATTTGTTAAACAAAATTTAATATTTTCCCTTTTGTTGCTGTAATTTCTTTCCTTTTGTTGCTGTAATAGACTCCTATCAGTATTATTTTATTATGGTCCATGAGTCAAACAGCTAAAGGTACACCTTGCCCCCTCCCAAAAAAAAATCACATTTCTATATCACCTGCTCTGCTGGACCAGTAACCATTTTCCATGTCTCGAAAGCACTACTTAGTATATGTATTAGATTTGTGCATAGCATTGTTCTAACATAGGTATTTTGACACAAAATCAGACTTTTTTGAAATAATATACCATTTTGTTTCCATATTTTGATTCTACAACTCAAATTAAGCCTAGATATTAAATTTTATAATTTTTTGTGCAAAATTTAAAAATTTATCTTGGCGTATTTTTTTTTCAGTTTGCGGCAAGAATAATTCACTTGGCGAGCTTCTTAATTTATAGCAACCAGTTTTTTTCTTCCTCTTTTTTTTTTGGGAGGGAGCAGAAAAAAGGTCATTATTCATATTTTCAAATAATTTTAATGTGCATAAACCACATTTGGCATTCTTATCACTTATAACAAATATGCCAAATTTCAAAACGTGCCAATATGTAAATTAAGAAATTTTGAATAAAAAACTCTAATTTTTTTGCAGGTTTGCATACGTTTACTTTCAGATGATGATAAAAATTTTATAGGTTATAATTCAAATTTTTTTTTGAAAAATTTATATAAAATAAATCATAAAAAATGGGTAAATTTTATTTGGAATGAGCCTAAATTTCAAAATGTGAAAGGAAGCATCAAATAAGTTTAATAAAAAAAGAGATATTAGTAAATATATACCAAATTCAAGTAACATGAACTAAAATTTTGAGAGCTAATTTTATAAAAACTACTTGTGAGATTTTTTACAAAACTTGGCACTTTCGCATAATTTGAGTTGTAGAATCGAAGTATGTAAAAAAGTTGGCATGTCATTTCAGAAAAAGTCCAATTATTTTGTATCAAAATACCTGTATTAGCTTCCAGGTTAGTTGAGCTTTTATTGCATATTTTTTAAATTAATAAAAAGTAATCCCATGTGTATGTTAATAAAATATTGCATTTAGTAATATTTTGCTAAATGCAACATTTAACTATTTTTAAAAAAATTTTTTCATTTAGATATTAATATTTTTATGTGCCTCTGTTGTTCAATTGTAACCACTGCCATCTGTGTTACATGTACGATATATGAAGTTATATGCTGTTGTCTCTTTTTTTAGTGGGTATTTTTACCTGGAGCCCAAACAAGAAAGCAGATGATTCTGCCATCTAGAGTACATGTTGATTATAGAGCAGCATGTTTCTGTCATAGGAATCTAATTGAAATAGGCTATGTGTGCTCTGTTTGTTTATCCAGTAAGTAATTTTGAAAATCCTATTTTTAAAGTAAAGATTAATTATGAAAATTGCTCATTTCTTGCCAAGTAGTCACTGAAGACTGGTAGTTTGGCCCGGGTTCAGATCCCAGTGAATAGGATGCTGTATGGATTTTTCACGGTTTACCTATTTCTGTCTGGGCAACATGAATGTAAGCTAGTTTCTGTCAAAAAGTCCTTCATGGAGGCCTTCCTCTCCATAGGCAGATAGTCCTCATATGATTTGCTGTAATATAATAATCTTAATCCTAATTATGAAAGTTAATTTTATTTTGCTCTGAAGTGTTCTATCTAGAAATTTAATATAATTTAGAAAAGCTAGTTAAAAAGTAATAACTTTAGAGAAGTAGTAATTACCTCCCTCCTTTTTTTAAATAGTTTCTTTAGCATATGAAACTTTGTTTTCAGTGAATTTTCTGAAATCTGATCTTTTACTTGATTGGCAAATTCATATGCTTGTCTGAATGAAGCAAATAATAATATGTTGATACAACTTAACCCTCTCAGTGTTACGGCCGAATTATTCCATATAGAAGGCTGCCTTCTATATTCATTACGCATGAGAATTTCTGATATCTTTTAATGTATCTGATTTCGGTTTGGATGTATATTGGCAGAAAAGAAATCAAAGTACAAAATGAGAGAGTCATTTTTTTAATTAAAATCAAGAAAATACCACTTATTCATGACATTTTGAGGAACTTCGAAATTTCAGGGCTAAACCCGTAACGCTCGAAGGGTTAAATATCACATCATGTAGTTATTATCTATAGTGTATTCTGAAATTGCAATTACTATGTTAAATAAATTATTGTTAGAAGGAGTTTTGTTTAGCTTTGTTATGAAACTTCAAAATAAATTTTTAATTAATTAAAACTAATAAATATATAAGCAATGGAATCAATATGTTTTGCCTGTCTTTCATTCTGATGATGAATGAAATGTAATGATAATAAATATTTTATGTACTATTAGTCTTTATTTTAATCTATGATTTCTTAAATATGGTGCCTGTAATTTCAGAAAAGTAACCCTCATTGTTACTCAGAAAAGTAACAATGAATGCATATCTTTCGGTTTGTTTTATTGTTTATAAACCCATTCCTAGATAAAATCTTCTAAAATCCAAATGTTCATCAGCATTCACAACACTTTTCAGTTATTGAAACATTTTAATACACATGAAGTTTACATTTAATATACGTTTTTGCAATATGTAATGTGTGTAATGTAATTTTACATTATGTTACACACATTACATTTTTCTACAATGTTGACAGGAATGCAAAATGCTGTGTAGGCAAGTCGACTATACTACATTTTGAAATCGAAAGTTTGGACTAAGAGTTATTGGAAGTCACAGTTACGATAGCTCAGGGGAGAAAACATTTGTTATATCTTCCCCCTTTGGAGACTCAGAGGTTTATAACAGAAGCTCGATAATATTCATAATTGCATGTTCATTCATTGTCAGCTTTTCAGTGACCATTCAAGTTCTGATTTTTGAATAATAATTTTGTCATTTTAAAGATATTCAGAATCACTTAGAGCTTTTGCAGAAGCAGTTGAACTATAGTCATTGGACACTATATCGGCATTATTCTTCTTTAATAGGTTGTCGTTAGCTTTAACTTCTAATAGCTGCTTGACATGTTACAAATTTAAGTTAATGTTAAATGGGTCTTGAATCCATACAAACCTACTGAAATTTTCATTTTGAATCTATTTATTAAACCAGATAATTAGCTATGGATAAATGCCCGTAAAACATGTTCAGATTTTTATATCTTGAGAAAGGTCAAATTCATTTGACATAAAAAAGTTACTGCAATATTAAAAAACAATCTTTGCCTGCATCTTCATTCAGTTTTCTTCTCCATAGTTTGAATTTTTTTTTTTTTTTTATAAAAGCTGATATTTTTTTCCATTGACTTTAGAAGGTGCATGTTTTTTCCCTGCAGAGAGAGATTGAGGGAATTTAGCTTTTCAAAAATGTCATATAACTATGCCAGTTTTATTAAAAATTGTCATCAACAAAGTCTTCTGCATCTTTGTATGCTTCCTCTTTAAGGAAAATAAGAATTTCTTGCCGCAATTCAAAGGTACATGATAAAACATTACTACGAGAGAGCCATCATGCACTGCTATTGTACAGCAAAGACAAGTGTTCCGTTCTTCCATATCCTCATAGTTTTTTCAAGAATCTTACTTTTAGTGGATGACATCTTATAAAATTTACCACATTCACTACTTTTGTTTTAACACCTGATTCAGTACCGGACTCGGATGCTTTGACACAAGCACTTCTCTATGGGTCCACAGTGCATTTGGTAATTTATAATCCTCCATAGCAACCAGACATGGAGCAAGCTCCATCAGTATAGACACCAATGCGATTAGGTGAATTCAAATTATTTTCAGATATTAATGAATCAGAAATCTCGAACAGGACCTAAACCTTCGCTTTTGCAGTGATATTTTTACAAAACAAAAGGTTATCTCTAATACTATTACCATCTATAAACCATACATAGCATACCAAATGAACTTCCTTAGTATTATCCATAGCCTTTTCTAGCTGCAATCCAAATTCCACTCCTTTAATTTTTTCAATTAATTGATCATTGATATCCTCGGCCGTACATTGTATTTTCCAACTTGTTGTTGGACAAAGACACTTAAAAGCAGCTTCCCAGAAGTTTCACCAACCATGATGTTTACCATATCTGTAACAGCTGGTAGAATAACTTTTTCTGCAAGGGCATGAGGCTTCTTAGATTTCACAGTTCTGTAAGCCACCATTAAGATGCTAGCAAAGCATTGTTTGGTAGTGATACAGTCTTAAAAGATTTATTTTTTTGTTGTTTTAGTTCTTTTAATTCTTTGACAAAAAGTCATTAGGTCTGCCAACAATGCTATGGTGATTAGCTTCTAAATGGCGCTTCAATTTACTTGGAAGCATACTCTCCACTCCATTAACTTTCATACACTGTACGCATTGCGGTCTCTCTTCACCATTCAGTTTTGTCACCCTAAAACTAAACTCTAAAATAACTGTTATCATCTTTATGATATTTTCATTTCTTCCCAGTCGTGCCAGTGGATGAAGTTTCTTTATCAGTACTATTATGTTTATTACTGTTCAAATATCAGTTCATTATCAAAGATACGAGAGCAAATAATCATGAAACTATGTATCGCCGAACACCAATAAGAAGTAATATAACACTAACTACATGAGCTAATACTATTAATTTACATGAAGTGCTGAATTTAATGTCACTAGACTTCAGTTCTAAACTGACTGACTGAATTGAGCTGGCAAACTGCTGCTTATATATGCTTTCCACAATATCTTCCACAACAGTCCAAATCTATTGTGAAAGGTCTACGCACTTCAGATGTTTTTGCTACCAGTCAGCATACGTTGAGAACACTGGATATAACAGAAAATGTATGCATCAATTGTAGAATTATTAAAGTGTTAGTCTTTCGAGATGTCATATTGTAAAAATTACATTATGAAATATTTATATTTTATGTTGAGCAAAGAAAATGGGATGAAGAAAATGTGTAAAATAATAGACTATGTTGCATCCAGCTTTTTATTTAAAAATTTGCTAATATAATGTCAATCATTCAGTGACCTGTAGGAAGACATCATATTTTTTGGCATTATTTATAATGATAAAATTGTTTTTCTTGCATATACTAAGAAAAGGAGGGTTATTTTTTGTTCTTCATCTATTTAATATGTGAAATGTATGCATTTAAGCATATTAATTTTTAGTTGTCTGACATTGCAGTTATTTTTTGCATTCTGTTTAATTTTTTAAAACTATTTTGCTATTTATTAAATTAATTTTCTTTCAGTTTTTTGCACATTCAGTCCAATATGTTCAACATGTCAGTAAGTACTTGCCTGTTTTTCACTTACCTGCCATAAATATGCTTTTACTTGTGTGTAATAATTTTTATAAAAAAAATTGAAGTGTGTAGCTGATATCTAAACTGTGGGATCCATACATACATGAGGCCAGTGGCAGCTCACGGGCTATTTAAATGGAGGTCCATAAAACAAATTTCAAAAATTAAATATGTAGCTATGATGTAACTTACAAGTTAAAACGCATTTGTGTATTCACATGTTAACAGAAATTAATGACAACTAGAGGAGGGGAAAAAATAGTTATCATAAATAAAGAAATTGTACTTACAACAAAATATAATAAAACCATAATATTGATTAAAATATATCTTGGAGCGTTGATTATAAAATAGTCAAATACAATTTTTGTAAAATAAATTCACTCATCTGCCTCTTTTTCCCCTTTGAAATCAGTAACATTTTCATTGAATTTAGATATGTCATTTATCATGCTTTTTCATTTGAGAGCATAGTTAGAGTCTTTAGTCTGTCCTTGCTCATAGTGCTTCTTAAAAATGTGTTACCTTGTTTTCAAGTTAAGAAGCATATCTCAGTTTCAGTAGTGGTGATTAGAATAGTAATAACAATTAACAGCTGTTTGTTGGTCTCCAAAAATGTAGTCTGTAAGTTATTTTTTAATAAATTATAGAAGACTAATGGCACCAGTCATATATCTGAAATCTGATCTGTAAATTACTCATAGTTCAGTATTCAAACGATCCTTATGTGACATGGAACAAACATTAATTATTTGGTCAAGAATCTAAGTCGGAAACTTTTTCTCATAACTCCTGGAGTTTTGGGTCTTTGAGGAGAAAAACAGCAAAGTAGTGAGAAATAAAACAAGATTTTTCTTTTACTTGATCCGTGATAACATCATCATATATATATATATATATGGAAAGTTTTCTCATTATAAATTAGTATGAATTATAGGTTTATATATATATATGTAGCTGCTACAGTTCTATTTATAAGAATATTTTCTTCCTTTTTCTTGAAGTTTCATATAATTCTGATATCTCCTATGTCATTGTGTCCATTCTTTTCCTTTCTTTCTCTAATGACTGCTGGAGGAGGGTACTATAATTAGTTTTATAATTAGTGCTGCATCAGTTAGTGTTTTTGGAAACTGTTTGTATAACACATTGACATGGCACAGTATTTTGAAGCACTGAAGCCAAAACACAAATTCCAAGATTTCTAACGTACGGTGAACAGCCCCTGCTTGATTTATTGCTACATCTGGTTTAAAAGTTGGCTTTCTTTTTTCCAAGCATTCAGTCAACTTTTCCCTAACACTGTATTGATAGTTGGACTCTTTAAAATTTCATTTAGTAGCTGAACCATGAGGTATCTTTTTTATAATGGTTTCATCTAGAATAGGAATTCTCTGTAGAGAGTTATTGAAAAAGTTAGTAAAACCTCACTCAAGCTGTAAAAAAAATACTTGAATTTGTTGATTCTGACTGGTTGCTTGTCCAGAAATCAAGTTGAGCTGATGGGTGTAGCGATACACAAATTATGCATTTTCTTGTAGGTACATAGTGAAAAAAAAAGAAAAAGAAAAAAGTACAGTACTTTATCTCCCATTCTGCTGGGCCAATTGATAAAATTCAAATTACGATATATATTAGATTTATATATAGCATAATTCTAACATAGGTATTTTGACACATCAGAAGTTTCATCAGCTGTCCCTGAAATAAAACTTGTTTTTGTAATATCATTTTTATGTGGTTTAGACAAACAGTGAACATGCAGTCTAATAAATCATTCTGAATTTCTTTTGATGTTCCTTAAAGAACAGTGACACTAGTGAAATGGTCTTTAAGAGATGAGTTGAATTTTCCTGGGAAGTTGATAAGACCTCTGAAAACTCACAGATTTAATGAATCCTGGTTTTCATCATATCTTCGAAGTGCAAGGTCAAATGCACCACAAAACAGAATACAATCAGTAATTTTTGTCAGAACATAACAATTTTTGACAACTTTCTCTTTGTGTCTTTTGACATTTGAATGAAATGCGCTGTTGAGGAGTTGGCAAATATCCACCTTTCCTAACAAGTTAAATTCTAAGATGGAGTTTAAACACTGTTCTGAGTATTCATGTTTTTTATTTTCTGAGTGAAATGTAATAAATCATCAGCATTGTGAATCATCTAACTTGAATAACCATTCTGTTTTGCAAAAAGGAGACGTGGGGGGGGGGGAGCCTGTTGGTTGATTTGCATCCACAGATCCATGAACATTTCTTATATAAATCATTTCAGGTTTGAATTCCCTTTGAAATTTCTAGTCTTACATTTCATCAACTGCCTAAGGTGTAGCAAAGATAGCGTGAGTAATTTCATTTCAGTTTTTCTTTCTAAAGACAATGTCTAAAAATTTAATTCCAAAACACTGATTTCACTAAGTGCTATCGTAACTGTTTACACTGGCTTGTAAAAAATATGTATTGGAAAATGATGACAGTAAAAAAATAAGATGAGAATGGAAAAAAATTAATTAATTAACCGAATATGCAAACCAAGGGAGAAATCAGAAGAGATAACTGCAGACAATGCAAGCTTCTGCATGCTGAAGGTGTGCAAATAGAATGGTATCAGCAGTGCCTTTCACCTCCCACTCCTCTGTCTGCTTCTGTCCCCATAAACTGGTTTTCAAGGGCATATCTTCGATCCCACATGCGATCAAGGGAAAAGCAAGTGCTCTGTGGTATAGTAACCTACAATACACTGCATCTTAGAGCATTTAAAAAGGGGATGGGAAAAGAAACTCATCCTGCAAAAACCTGTGTATTTAACATTATTTAATTTGTTAGAAAATTTATTTCTTCATTTTTCTTTGGGGGTTCACATGCTTATGTACACAAGTAGAAGAGCCACCACTGCCAGTTCACAGCTATTCGAATTGACATACTAAGCGATATCTCCATTTTTATTTATTTTATATTTTTTATGAAAAGCTAATTGAAAATTTTAAGCACTATTATAAATTGTTCATTCTTTCTTACGAATTCTTCTGTGCCAACTTTATTATTAGGCTGTCTTTACAAAAACAGATAAACATCACAAAACAATTTTAAGAAAAACATGATACTGTTATGCAATTGATTGATGTAAGAGATAATTAGGAAAGAAAGACCAATTATTATAATAAAATCTTTCTAACCATTTAAAAATTTTTAAGCAGGTGCTAATCAATTTCGATGCTTCTTTATACAATAGCAACTATGCTTAATCAACAAAATTGGCAAATTAATTGCCAAATTTGTAATTTACAGATTTCGTATATCACCAAAAGTCGATACAGTAATTGCTATAATAATGAAGTGTCTCAATTTCTTCAATTTTAGGCAAACAATGTCATTTTGGTTTAGAATACATTCTACTTTATTTTAAACTCTGGCACTTACTATAGTATTTTGCATTTTTAACACTGACACCAAAACTTCATCATTGGCAGTGTCTCAGATCATATTTATATGAAAACAACACGGATCTCAGTTATAAGTGTAAAGTATGTTTTAAAGTCTGAAATATATATTTCTTAAACATAAACTCTGATTATTTTAAAGTGCAGAACTAAGAGCACCTAGTTAATTTTATAGTTGTACTTAACCCTTTCAGGATAGTATATAAAAGAATTTAAGTTATGGTAAAAATTTGCTTGAATTGTAACATATGAACCCTAGGAACATAAAATTGAGGCTTAAAAAAAATCTAGAATGAAATCCTAAATTTTGAATGTCGGTATATATTTTATACCACCACCCTTGCAAAAAAAAATTTTTCTGTGTAGTTGCCAATTGTTAATTTTTTATTTTTGAATACTTAAATGTGTATCTATAAAAATGGATGCTTGAATATGATTACGTAAGGTTTGGAGTTGAGAAATTTTTGAAATAAAATTGCACTTTTATGATATCTCCCAGTTGAACAAATAGATGTGTAAAATACAGGAATACCTCACATAATGCATCTTCATTCACTGCTCACAATGCCATAGTATGTCTAGTACTTTGAGTAATAAATTTCATTTGGTACTGGTTGATTGATTCACTACTGTGCGGTTTAGGAGGATTTTGCACCAAAATAATATAGCTGGAATGTTCCCACTAAAATATGTACTGCTAAATGAGCATTGCTGATTGTTCATGTACATTCACTGAGTGGCATGGCAGACTCACCGAGCAAACATATTAGCTGCTGTCACTGATATACTAAAGGAAAATGGAGGAAAAGAGACTGAAACAGAATATTTGGCAGCTTTACTAAGATTCTAGTATTTTTAAATTTTTGTCATAAATGTAATTCATATTCAGATATAAAAAGCATTTAAATTGTGTTGTGATATCACATGATCATTTTTCATTATCACTATCTGATTCATGCCACCTGATTTGCTCTCTCCCCCCCTTTTTTTAAAATTTTTAATTTATTCCTAAACCATTTATAATGAATGAGAAGTAAAAATCTGAGACTAGTTGCAGAGAACAAAATAAATGTAAATTATTGAATTTACAAGAGAAGCTACAAGTTATTAAAATTCACGAGGACATAGAAATAATGGTTCACTCAGTGCAGATTCATTTATGATGTACTTTAGAATAGCTACTTACAGTTCTAAGCAAGGTATTTATATTTGCAAAAACAGCTTTTGAAAGTGATTTTAATTCAATATTATTATTCTATAAAATATTTAATAAATATAAAACTTCATGCATAAATATTGTTATTATTTAAGGAATTCTCTTTTCACATCTGGATTTGCTTCACTGACAATTTTGCACTTTTTTGTGGTAATAAAGAAGAATTTTCCCCAAATTTTAACTATTATGAATTCAATTGATCCAGTCATCCATTTCACTTTTGAAATTGGATCTGACAATTCTCTTACCTTCTTTGATATTCTAATACTAATAATTCACAATGAATCTGATGTCAACACTATTGTTTACCATAAACCCTTTTCTATTTGTTTACCACCCTATGCTAAGTCATGTCACCTGGCTAAGCAAAGAATGGCTTCTTTTTACTATTATGTATTTTGTGCTCTCAAAAATAATTCCTCAGAACCTCTGCTTGCTAATGAACTCAATTATTTGAGATCAGTTGCCATTGAATGTGGATTTTTTCCTGTGGTCATTGGTAAAGCCTTTAAAAAATTTTCCGTTTACCATCAAAGAAAACATTTTGCTATTAGAAATAATGTTAATAACTTTATCTTGCTTCAATTTTATCCTTCTGTCAATTATAAAATTGCACGGATTCATCAGAAGTTCAGTTTCTCAAGTCATTTTCTTGCCTATCAATAAAATGCATCATTCAACTTTTAAAGATTCCATTTCTAACTTTAATTCTCGAGGAATTTATAGCGTATTGTATCAGTGTGGTTTGAAATACATCGGCGAGACTAAAAGAGTTAAAGTTTTATATCAAAGAACATGGAATTTCATGTCTGAAAAGACATAATTAACAAATCTTCATTAGTTAATCATTGTTGGAAATTTAATCATAATTTTGACTTTCGATCTACAAAAATCATTAAGAAAGCTTCTTCAATTGGTGAATTTGATTTTCTTGAAGCTTTTCTCATTCACAAAGATTTATCTTGTTTTTAGTTAATGACTTTTAAGTCTAATCCAGTCCTTCCTAAAGCTTTTAAGATTCTATTAAATTAATTTTTCAATTTTGTTAATATTTTTGCCAATATATAGCACTACCTTCTCATTTGCTTTATTATGGAGTATAAATGCGGCCATTGCACTGCTTTTCAGTCTTGCAGATTTATTTGCTTCTGATGAAGGGGGATTTGTACCTGTTTGCCTTCGAAATTGATTGAGATCTTGACGTAAATCTATGCCAAACTTAAGGTTGTTGTGTTGCTAATTTTATATCGTGCTATAACTGTAACAGCATAGTGTTATAAGGAAATGTAACTATGGCTAAAAAATTAAAATGTACTTTTATGAAGTTCTTATATTTTAGGTTTTAGATAATCTATAAAAAGAACAAGCCTTTTGCTATGACCCCAATTCCTGAGAACTCCTCCCCCACTCAAACATCCAATTAATAAGCCCCTTTTTAATTTTTTGTTCATATAGGACGTGATATATCATTTTGCTCATGGAAAAAAGATTTGATTTGGCTCATGGAAAAAAGATGGATTTAATATTTGATGCACCTGAAATTTTTTTCCCTCCTTGCCCTTCAGGGCCTTTTTAAATTTTTCAATAAACGATATAGTAATATATAATTTTTTGAGGAAGAATAGCTGTTTACTAGAGGTAACGTCCTGACACTCCTCGAAGCCCTTTTTGTCTATTGTGAGTTCTTTGGGTTCTCTAGAAACCTCTTTCATAAACAACTGTAATGTAAATAAACATAATCACCCCACAGAACAAAGACAAGAGACAAGCTCAGTGGGCAAGAATGGCGAGCCTTGCATAGGGACTTGTGTAATTTATATGCCAATCTTAAAAATCGTTAAGTAATCTACTTTTAATCATCAGTTTTGATACTGAAATGCAGTAAATGTATAAAGTTCAGGCTGTGTACAGCATATATTCGTAGTTTTTTTTTTAAAGCCTACACGTCATGAACCCAGCAAGCAGTTCTGTTAGTCTCGAAATGACATTTTTCTTCAGTCACTATAAATGGCTGTATCACTTTTCAAATTGTTTCCAACCAAATATTATCACCCTGTATTATATTTAAAGAAATTAAATAATGAAGAATCTGCATGAATGTATGCATGTTTCTGACAATGAAAAAATATTGGTACCTAGAGCCACCAAATTTTGAATAATAATTTTAGTCTTTGAATTTGTTTTATTATCTATTTAATATTTTATAAACTTTAAAGAATTTTTTTATCAAGAAACTCAATGATTTCAAAATGAACAATGGCAACACACTGTATGGAAGAAACTACTTTTATCTGCTGCACATGAAACTGTCTATCGGAAATTTTAAAATGCTCTTGAAGCATGTGTGTATGTGTAAAATCTGAAAGCTTTCAGATTTTTTTTCCCTCCCTCCAGTACAATTTATCAGTCTTAAAACATGAGACCTTTGAACAAGACACACAAATTTAATAGTTGCAAAGTATTGAGTACTAATAGGGTAGTTCTGCTGTCTAGTACCATAAAAAGTACACTGAAAGAACGTAAGAAGTATGTAAAAATTATACTAGAAGCTCAAGATTACAACTTTTAGTGCCAAAAAATTATTAGCATTTTTTAGAATGCTAAAAATTTGACAAATTTCCAGTTTATTTAAAGTACCACTGCCACTGGTTAGGAAATATGTTTCATTCAGGTAATTCATGAAGTTGTAATATATTAGCCACTGAACACAAAATATAGTTGTGTTACGTGGTCTTATTACTCAAAAATAAGCATTGATAGCATCAGAAGTGCTGCTTGAAATCTAATCTTATAATTCTCTCTTATCTTTAGAAAGGTAAATATTATATTTTTGCAACATAGGAATAGTATCATATACATCATCATATACTGAAATATTACTTTTGTCAATAATTAAACTATAAAGGTCATTATCAAAATTTCATTTTAATTCACCGTTGAAACAAGGAGCTAGAATGTTAACAATTTTACTGCATTTCAATGCAGTGTAATTTTTCTTACCTTAACTACTTCATATTTCTCCTGAGACAGACTCATCAATTTGATAAAATGTCTTCAGGTGTCAGAAGCAACAAACACTCACTCATCACAATTAAATGTGGCCTGGATTGCTACCACTGAGAGTGACTTGTCGTTTTGTGTTTTGACTCTGCCCCTACCCGCACAGAAGAAAGTGAAAACGAAAAGAGATGATTGATGGCTTAATAGGTCACACTTTCTCCCTAGTGGAGTTGCACCAGGATTATACTAAAAAAGATAGGGAATAGGAATGCAACTCCTGCCCACCTTAATCTGGCATTGCACTAGAACATGACTTTAGGGTATTTTTCTTAGTTTTCAAAAAAGAGACTAGGGAACACAAAATAATTTTTCTCCTGGGCTTCGAGACAATGTTCAACATCCTACAGTGTGACAAGTAGGTGGTTTTCTAAATAGGTCTTGACAGTTGGTGAAAAAGAAGTAAGAAACATTTCTAAGGCCAGTTTCAGTTTTACCTTTGGAGGAAACAAAGAAGAAGCAAATAGTTTTTTAGGACGATGAAGTTGTTAATCAGTTGACACATCTTGATATATGACTAGATATTACATTATGAGCCATATTTGCAATATATAAACATAATTTACTTTCTTCTGTTTTGCTTCATTTTCTTTAATAAAAATTTCTTGAATGAGTACTTGTTTATAGTGTAAATTATTGGAAGGATTTTGATATTTTTGAATACTTTACAAAATCTGAATATTTTAGAGCAAAAATGCATTTTCTTACAGAAATATTAACTCCCGAACAACGTTTTGAATTTTACATATAAAAACCATTGGTTTTTGAATTTTGGGACATATTGTGATTTATCTGTATGTGAATTTCATTAAATTAAAATTAAATAAATTCATCTTTATGAAATTCCATAAAATTGTGGAAGAAAATGTATGCAAGATGAAAACAATGTCATCCAGTGGAAAATAGTTGCCAAAAAAAATTGATTAGAGAAAGGATTATTTTAAAGATCTCTTGTTTTATTGCCAGATCCTATGGAATTAAAACTATTAATTAGCATGCATTACCAATTAATATTACCAGTAAATTCAAGGCACAAAAATGTAGAAATATACCAAAATGTTGGCTAAAAATTTAAGATTAAACTGCAGCGGTGTGCACAAATTTAACTTTCATTTTTTTCCTATCTTAAGCAGTTCCTACAAATCACCTTTGTAAATTGAAAGTCCATAAAATTTTGTAAAATTGAGACATCTCGGAATGCAAAATTTCACTTTCATCAACAAATGAAAATCAATTTTACCAGTTGCAGATACTTTTTTCTTTCTTTTTTATATTACTTATACCTCTTACATGACGTATATGAAATCATTTTTATCGTAATGACTTTATTCAAATTTATATGAGTAACCTAAAAATTATTACATATATATACAAAACGAGATATAGATATATAAATTAAAAATATATGTGAATCAGAATTATAATTTAAATTAGCAATAGCCCCTTAATTCTTTATTTTTAATTTGGGTGTTTCTGCTCTCTGTTCTAAAAATAGTAATAACTACTTCTGGACTGTGTCATTTTTAGATCAATCCATATCATGACTTAATAATGCTGATGACATAACTAATTCGTAATTTAAACCGAAGCTGCCATATTGGATAACTGTGCACTTTTGCTTCTACCTTTGTTTTTTTGAAGTCACTGCCTCGCTGCTCTCTTCCCATTGCAAAAGTACCAAAAATATAATTGTTTTTGAATAGGTACAATTAAAGCGCCAAGTGAATTCTGGCCGCAAATGTCAATTGAAATAAAAATGAATATTTAGTCTTTCTTGAATTCCAAGTTTGCTCTTCGATATGGATCAACATTCTATGCAATCAAAGTTGCTGCTATTCATTGCTTCTAAGTTTGCTTCATTATAATGAAAGTTTGCTATATTACATGTATATGTAATTTCAAAAATTAAGGAGTAAGAATGTATTTTTTAAAAAATGAAAGAACACGCACACATTAATTTTGTACATCGTGTACATTAATTTTGGATTTTATATATATATATATGTATAGTCCAGAATAGTTAGGAATACATATATAAAATCCATCAGCAATTTCGGATTTCAAATATTTCCAGATTTTTAGATCATCAATTTAAATCAGTAAGATGACATCAACACTGCGGCTTCACTTATTGCTTAGGTCAGATAGAAAAAATACTACCCCCCCTGCATGACTACTTGAGGAGAGAAACTGTCATCCTGGCCAACAATCAACACCGACCACGGGATCACTTTCCTAGCCAGCAATGTTTTGAATGTGATGTGCAGGAATGTCAATCATTTGAGAGAGAAAATTGCATTTACTGCACACCTGCTTCCTTTTGTTGAACATTATGTACTCCGCTCCTATACTTTGTAAAGGGAGGGGGAACTTTATTTTAATTTATTTCTTCTAGAAGTCCATGTATATTAGATCATTCTGGATTTCGGACTTTATACTATACTTAGGAATGGTTTTTATTTGGCATTTGCTAGTAAATTTTTCATGCTAATTGACATAAAATAATCATTATAAAACATCATATTATATGAAAATCACATGAAGTTAATTAGATTTGTTTACTAGTTATAATGCTTAAAATGTTTTGCATTTGTTTAAATTTGCTTAAAAACAGCATTTAATGGTTAGATTGATTGTTTTGTTGTACATAATAAAGTTTCATAAGTATGTTTTAATTTGATTAATTTAAAATGTTGATGTAATATTTAAACTGAAATGTATAAAATCTTTCAGGACTGCTTTTAAACTTGGGCCATTGCCTGCCATCATTGGAAAAAAGAAGAGGAAGCAAATACCATTACGTCATTGACTGTTATTTGCTTTATTAATATACCTGCTATGTTGGTTATTGTATTCTTTTACATTAATTTTTGATAATAAAATTACCAAAATCTTATACATTTGTCTGTATATTTCCGTTAGGAATTGGAATCTGAATAAAATTAAGACATCAATAAACCTCAGTTTTCTTGATTTACTGTATTTTTAATTTAATTGACTGTATGAATATCATTTAATGTGCTTATTTGCATTTATTAATGAAGCGAGCACATTAATTTCATTATTTGTGTAAAAATCAGGTTTTATGATTTTCTGTTGAAGAAATTACACTGCTAGCCATCAGAATTCCTGCCCATGAAGGTGATATGCAATAAACTTCAAATTTGCATGTGGAGATATGCAAATGATTAGCATTCCATTGCATGAACATGAATCATCTCTAGTAATGCCATCTACATTGTGAATAAATGGGAAGATTGCATTTAAATACTGGTCTGTATAAGGATAATATTATGCCCCCTCCCATGTGTCAGAGAAACTCTTACCAGCACATTTCAGAAGCTGGTAAGAGTTTCTTATCAGCACGATTCATCCACAACAGGATCATGGCCTATTGAGACTGGTTTTGCACATGATGCTATCTACCAACAAGGTGTGCATGCTTGTTTAACTGTTGTCTAGGCCAGTACATTCTCTAGATTTTTTACCCATTGAAAACATCTGGTCATAGAATATCGAGAGACTAGTGTGCCATCACTAGCTAGCTGATTTGACTGGTGAATTCTGGCACAGAATTGAAGGTGCATGGAATGAAGGACCTGTATCCATCATTCAAGCTTAGTTCTACTTGCTGCCCAACCGAATTACAGCCATTATTGGTCCCATCTTTGTTTACTGAATTCTGCATACTGTGGACCCTAAACCATATGTGAATTTAATTTCTCCTTTCCATATATTTATTGTATATGCACAATAAATAAAATTCTGCTATTTCCTTTGCTTCCTGATGTAGCAATTTTAATGGCCAGCAGTGTATATTATTTTTAATTGCATGTTAGTTGACAAATAAAATTACTTTTAACCATATAATTCTCTCATTTAAGTATTGATTATCAGTCTGCACTATATATTCTTAATTTAGTAATAGAGATTTTTCAAGAATATGTTTGGAACTTTTTTTTAGTTTTTTATGGTTTCTCAAATTTTGTTGCATATACTGATCGTGCAGTATGAACATAAGTATAAATATATATGTTTGCAACAAGATTTTAATCTTTAAGAGTGAGAACTACAATTAAAATCAATATCTAAAAGAAAAGCGAATTCGTTACCTGAAAGAGTGCTTTGTGTAGCAAAAGGAAAATTGAAAGAATTAAGACCACAATGATTACCAGATAGATAGATTTATTAATTTAATTTTAAATTTCAATAGAAGATTTATTCTTTATAGCCATGATTTTGAATCATATTTCTGAATGGGAAATATCAATGCTCTCATTTGTATTAAGATAATGCCAATGGATTGTATTGCAAATTGTACACTTTAAACCCTCCCCCCCCCCGAAAAAAAAGGCGCCAGAAAAAGTTATTTAATTATATTGAAATTTCCTATGTGAATATCTTTCGATCCAACATGCAACTGATTTAGTTTTGGGGGCCAGTGAATGGATATTGGAGCTACAGAGCATCTGGATGGTGTGTAAAAGAGGAGAAATTCCATTTCTAGAGCACAACTTTTGTTCAATTCCATTACCTCACTTTAACAGTACCCGTCAAAGCCGGGACATGGGTGAGGCATTTGCTTCAGGTGAACAACTAGATAAGGCGACAAATTAGCTACAAAAATTTAGAAATTCATTCTGGAAAAGAAATTTTGATTCGACTTTGGAAACACATCAAGAAGCAGCGAGAGAATTTGAATTCTTATAAATCCTCCAGCTGAATTAAGCAAAGAATTTATAATAATAATTTTTCTCAAATGTGCTGAGACATGCATCCACTGTATTCAAACATTAAAATTTATTCTTCAAAGAAACGTGTTGAATTTAATTTAAGCTTGTTGCAATCAGCTGCATAGACTAAATTTTCCAAAAAGGCACAAACGTTAGTATTCCCTACTCTCATTTCTTTAGACTGGACTACAGGACTTTACTTCACTATAACAAACTATCCAAACTCTACTAATTGAGTTTATGTAGTATCACAACAGCCTAATTTAGTAAAACGTTAATGGATGATGGCATGATAAACAATGCAGAAAATCAAACTAAAGTAACTAACCAATAATAAAGCTGAAAACATTAGAAAAATTTCACAATGAAAATGAATATAAAACAAAATATCTGCAACTAAAAAGCATGAAATCAGATAAGCAAACCACAATATCCAATAAGAAAAATTGAAGTGTGTAAAACGTAAATCAAATTTTAAAAATTGGAAAACCACTTACTGAAACTCATGGCGAACACCCCAAGTGGGAAAAAAGGAAGCAAAATATATGCCTGTTTGGGGCTCTGAAACTCATACAATCACAAAATGGCGCATACACTACATGGAAAAAATCCCACCCAAAATTATTAATCAAACAGTTAAAAAATTCTCATCTTATCACACCAAAAGGCACACTCTTTTTTAGGAGAGTAGAATTCTTTTGTCATTTATTTCTTTCTGTCAATTAACTATAAAATAGCACATATTTTATAGAAATTTAACTTTCCGGTCAATTATTCTCCTATCAATAAAAGTACAAGTTCCATACTCAAGGACCCCCATTCCGGATATGAATTCCTGGAGTATTTACAGGATTCCTCATCAGTGTAGTTTAAATTATATTAGTCAAACTAAGAGAGCCTTAAAATTTCACATTAAGGAACATGAGGCATATGTTAAAAAAAAGGAAACACAGAAGTCCTCTGTTGCCTAGCATTGTTGGTCCAAAAATCACACTTTCAATTTTCTGAAGCCGAAATTATTCAAAAAACATCTATTGATAAGTTAGACTTTCAAGAGATGTTTCACAATGAAAAAAAATCTTTCTGGTCTGCTTGTCGAGGCATACTTTTGCAACGGTCGCTCAATCATCACCACGCAACATTCATTCTGTGCCCATTTCAATAGTCCACCAATCGATTGTTTCATGGGTAAACAACTTCAGGGAAAGTGATGATGTGAAGAAGTGGAAACATGGGGTTCCATGAATAGCAGGTCACCACAAAACATAGACATGATAAGGCTTTCTGTTTTGTGATCTCCTAAGTGCTCTGCTCAGAAATATGCTGCTGCTGTTGGGTTGTTGTCTGCTTGATCTGTGAGGTGAATCCTTCATGAAGAACCAAAATTTCATCCGTACAAATTGGCTATAGTGCAGGAACTTAATCCACATGATTTTATTGCTAGAGAAAAATTCATGTGAAGTGCTTCTTGCAGTGCCTGACTATGCGCTTGTTTTCTTCAGTGATGAGGGATCTTTCGGGATCGATAAATAAGCAGAACATGCACTATTGGAGTCCTCATAACCCTAGACAACTTCATCAGCGTCCTCTACATTCAGAGCGTGTAACTGTTTGGTGTGCAAATATTGCAAGTTGGAATAATTGAACCATGTTTTTTTGAAAAAAACAAAAGAGACATTTCAAGTGACTTCTAATCGTTACGTAAACATGATTGAGGAGTTCTTACCAAAACACAAGATGTATGGTTCCAGCTGGAAGATAAATCTTACATGTTGTACTTGATGCTGTTCAAAGAATTTAATATACGTATATGCATTACCTTTTCTTTTATTGAATTTAAAAATAAGCAGACTGCTCTGCCCACCCTGTACTATATACTTTTTAATTCTAATATTATTAGCAGTAATTATTAAATAAAAAAACAAAGGCTTATTTTAATTTAAAGCTAGTATAAGATAGTTGAAAAACTTTCATTCTCATTATGGTAAAAGAGAGTTTAAAATCCATAAGCTACTTATCCTAGCAGGAACCATAAATGCAAGTTGTCAACAATTTGATTGACAGAAGGCATAACAAGCAAAATGATATATATAAATGAATCAGAAGATAATGAATATGATAGTTGATTATGAATTGGATAATGGCAGTTTAAAAATGCTTCAAATAATGATTTTTGCTGGGAAATTGCAACTCATCTTGCTCTGCCTTAATATTGCTTCACCATTATTACTTATTTTGATAATTACTAAGTTATTATGATGTATACAAAACTGACAATTACCTGGAGGTAGAAACTTGCCTTATCTAATTCTTTGAAGGAAATCCAGTAAATGTTTACATAGGGAACACTAAAGAAACATTATGTAGATGGAAGACTGTAATTATGGAGGAAATCGTATTATTGATTAAGTTATTACCACAGAATTTGTGGGCAATCTTATTTTAAGTTTTAAATGTTTAAAAATTAACTCTCCTACTGGCCAAGGATTTGGCTCCTACTCCAAAACTTGCCCAAAAAAATCTTGTAAAATGTGTTTTCTTTGATTATAATTCCAAACTGACCTTCTCAATTTATATCTTATATCTTTTCTTCCACTATCTGTGCTATATTTCTTCCAATATGCTTCATTCATTTCAAGATACATGTTTCTGTCCTTAAAAATATCAAAATTAGTATTTTAAAACATATTGTAGGGTCCACTTATCAGTCTTCTATGTAATAACTGAAAGAGTAGTAACTGCACAGAAGGGTTAAAAGTACCCTTTATTACACACTTTAGAAATTTACAATGCGTCAACTTGATACTAAAAACTACACCTCTTCTTAGGCGGTAACTGAAACAGTAAGAACTAAACACTAAAAAACTACGCCTCTTCTTGGGCGATAACTGACACAGTAAGAACTAAACTAAAGATCTGAAGACAATTTCTATAGAAAAATCAGAATTTGTTTTTATTTTTGTGATTCTTCCAAAATTAAAAAGTAAAAAAGGTAATACCTTTTATTTTTTAAAAACATTCTAAGCAAAATCATGCTTGCATATCTTAATCCAAGGTAAATTTTAAAACTGCATCCTATATGAATGCTTTGATTTGCCCTTTTTTAATTGTTAATTTATTGCCATTTAATTTTGCTCCTCCTCTCATTTCTGAAGTACCTTATTTAGCCAACACTTTACACAGCTGTAATTAGACATATGTATATGTAGAACATCTCCACTACAAATGCATATATATATAAAACTTCATAAAACAAGTTATGAAATGCTTTAAGAAAGTTTTCACTTTTTCTAAGAAGCTTCTAGGTAATATTCTTATTTGGGCTATAAAAAGCTTCATTATACAATTATTCATGTGCAAAAAACTTCTATTAAAACCTTACATGAAAATGAATCGCTTAAAAATTTTAAGAACATTTTAAACTGGGACTTTTCATTTTTCAGGAAAACATAGCATTTGTGGCAAATAACTGGTTTTTCTCAATTACCTTTGATTTGGATAATGAGTGTCTATGTATCTTCATACAATCTGGTCATGCATGCTGATAATATTATTACAGTCAAAACTTATTAAAATGACCATTCCATTACAATGACACTTATAAAGGGCCCTAAGCTGATGTAAATGCATCCTTTTCTTTGTGTTATGCAAGAGGTTAAAAATATATTTACAGATTGTTATAATCACACTGAATGAGATTTTATTATCAGTATTAGTAATCCTTACTCCAAGCTAACATACTCTTTTTATTTACCAGAAAATCTGACTTGAGGAAATAATACAAAATCACTTTCTGAAACTAGAAGTTCTGGGAGTTCTACCAAAAATACTTCTAATAGTTCTTGGAAGTTCTTTGGTTGTAATGAACTACATGGTATCCTGAACTTTTTAGAAAATTACTCACGATAAGCTCTAAAACCAGTTACCACTGATAATCCTCACCAATAATGATTTTAAAGTGCTTGTCTGATAGGGAACCAAAACAAATTTGAGCAGATTTTTTCATTTGGTTTTAAAATTTGCTTTCAAGTTTTGATGTACAGAACACAATGGTACAACTTGTTTTCTGTATTTCAATGCTTCCCTATAGTATTATGTTCATATTTTATGGGAGACTTTTTTTGATTTAAAATGTAGACATATAAATGTAGTTAGCGTCAAGGGTAGACGGAGCATTGGACGTCTTGCGGACAGACCACTCTGCTGTAAACGGTGTCGAATGGTACGCGCAGACACTGG
>KK121206.1:7848-49136 GCA_000611955.2 Stegodyphus mimosarum
GCTGCTTCCGATTTTGAAGAAATTGCATATCTGGCAATGGGGTATACAAAACCTGAATTTTTCAAAAGTATGAAAAAGTCATCAATTCCTGACTCGGATGATGCCTCACTTCCCGAAAATGTTAATTTGCAAAACAGTCAACCGGTAAAATTTAAAATCACAGAAGGTAATGCATCAAAACAGACTCAGGATTTATCTAGTGCAGAGAGAAAACATTCTGCATTTTCTTCAGAAATTAAAAAATTGAATGCGAACTTTTCTAGACTTGCTGAAATTGCAAATGAAAACGATTCAGAAGGTATGTTAAATGCTGTTTGTAAAATGAATGTGCATCTTGACAAAATATCAATGCCAGCGCAAGTTCTATCTTTGTTTGCCAATAAACTAAATCTTAAAAAGACCCGTAACATTAAAATACAACCAACGTCACAGTCCAGAAGAAAAATTAGAGCAGGCTTAAGAACAGGAGCAAAGAGAATACAGTCTGGTAGACCAAGCAATGAAGAACTTCAACAAATCTCAAAGAAAAGAAAGCATGCTCTTGGGCAAAACATTTTAGTTAATCAACCAAATGCCAAATCACATGGGATGTTTCATTAAATGTTTTTAATAAAAAAACTTAAACACTTTTATACTATTACATTTATTCTATTTTAAAATGGCAAATTTATGAATTGAAATAACATTTAAAACATTCCTTGATATTTCAGATCAATGTGCAGGAATATTTTGTTTAAATTATATTATTTTCTCAATATGGTCAATTTGTTATTAGTACTTCTATTGCTTATTGGAAAAATTATGATAATAAAAATACCTTTATTTAAATAACTGGTTAATTGATTTAAATAAATGATTATATGTGTTATTTTGAATGAGATAGTATCCTTTTTTCAACATTTCCTGGCTATCCAGTCATTTTGAAAAAAAAAAAATTATCATTTTCAATCAAAGCTGAAATATGCTCGTCTGCTAATTAGTTGTAAAATGTTGTTCATAACATCAGAAGCTTAAGCATACTTCAATAACTTCATTCTATAATACCACATTTCATTGAGCATAGAAATACTTATACCGCATCACGAGTCATATATTACATTACATCAATTTATAAGTGATAATACTAATTCTTCCTCTCCATCACTCTTTTACACACATGAGCAAGTAATGATAGATAACATCTGAACATACATAAGTTAAGAAGTGGGATATATCATGTAGTGGTTATTCGGAATGAAGTTTGAAGGGAAACAGATTGTTCTGTATTTAGTTAGATAATCAACATACACAAGCTATGGTCATAAAATATTAAATCTTAATTCACTTGTCATAATTTTTCACATTGGACAGCTGATGTTTATCCATTTTCACAAAGTTGCACTTTCCCGTAATTTTGAAAATATTCTGTGGCATGCTGTTCTGCAAGTCTGAAATCATTTTTTCATTGAAAAATAGATAACCTATATTGTTTTTTACAAAATTTAAACCACTTATTGAGAATTCATCGGGTTTACTTGAATACAAAGTCTTATGACCACTTGTTCATTATGGCACTGATACGCAAACTGGGAGTCACGTACAAGTTCAAAGAAATTTTTTTTGGCCAAAATATATATATATATGACATTTGAAGGGAATTTTGGATGTTTTTTAACATTTGCCAGGAATTTTAAATTAAACATTTAAATATTTTCCACTTTATTCGTACGTCATCTTTGATGTTTTCCAAACAGCTTGAATTTCAAATCAGCTGCATATGTGCAGCTAAGACAGTATAGTTTTTCTGTCTCAGTAGTATCTTTATGTGCAATGTGTACTAGTAATGTGCATCGTTTATAAACTAGGTTTCTCATTTGCAACCAAATTTGTTGTCAGGTAAGCACATAACATTTTCTAAATATTGCAAAATTCAATAGCATGCTCAAAGGATAATAAAAACAATTTTGCTTTAATTGTAGTTTTGTTCATGATATGTAAATGGCCAAAAATAGGTATCTAATATTCACAAGAGAAATGGGAATGATGAACCAACATCTAATAAACTTCGAAAAACTATTAATGAAAATGCAAACAAAAATTAAACCACTGGGTCTCTTTCTACTTTAATAAATATAAAGGTGAGTTCATTATACAGTACAAAGTCCGAAATCGGGACTTTAGCGATTCCGAATTTGAGATTTTTCCGGATATTAGATCATTTATTTAAATCTGGTAAGATGGCATGCAGAAATTATGCAATTAAAAATATGAAATTGTAATTTATGAAATAAAGAGCAGTTATAATCTTAAAGGGTATCAAAATTTACAAAAAAAGCTTAATAATTATTTGTTTACTTTATTAAATATTTCATTCATTGTGCAAATACTTTCTCTTTAATTCTATAAACAGACATAATTTCCTGTTTAGTTACGAAGTTCCACTGTTCAAGTCCTGTAATTGCTTTGTCGAGAATACCGACTAACTTGTCAATTGAAATTTTTTCATTTTCAATAACCTCTCTGTCACTTTCTTCACTATTGGTAGCAGTATTTTCTGGATTTAGAACCATACTACAGATTTCGCCGTCCGTTGATTGATGATTGGGCATTGCCATCGCAATGAGAAAGTTCTGTTATATCATCTTCATTTATTACCACTTCTCCACATTTTTTTGCAAAAACCATTACCTGGAAAATTTTACCTTTAGTTTGCAATATCAGAAAACCTTCATATTCTCGGCTATCATCTTCATCGTCCTCACCATGAACTATAGTAGCTGCCATAAATTATGCCAAGCATTTTTTAATGTATCTGGAGACACATCTTTCCACGATCTTGTGATGCTCCATACAGCAGATTTTATGCTAAAATATATAAAAAGTTCTTGAATAGTCTTGCCATTGTTCACGAAATTTAACATGGATTTTAAAAATGCTACTTTATATTTGCATTTCAGCACACACACTATTCCGATATACATAGGCTGAATGACAGACATACAATTTGGAGGGAAGAATAATACAGATACATTATCTTTCACTAAAACTTTAACTGAAGTATGAGCTGAACAGTTGTCTACAATCAGGATTATTTTTGAGTCATCAGGTAAACCAACCGAATTCAAATGTTGCCGAGCCACGGGTATAAAATGATTTTCAAACCAATCATTCTTTAATGCTTGTGTCATACGTGCTCTTTTATTTGCATGATATATAACAGGGAAAATCGTTACTCCTTTAAATGCTCGAGGTCGTGCATGTTTTCTGATTACGAAAAGTTTGCATTCTGTCGGCAGTTATGCATAGAGAAAAATATAGCAGCGATTTAAATACAATAGCATTATCAAGAGATACCGTGTCTCACCAAATTTCTGTCACATCATGTACTATGGAAACAATTTTTTTCAAACTGATTGCAAAATCTTGTATTTGCTATACAACTTGATGAAACTACCGACATTACTAAAATGTCTCAATTCATTGTTTATCTAAGATATGTTTTTGAAGACAACACAGTAGAATATTTTTTAGGTTGTAAAAATTTGGAGGCTAAAACAACTGGAAGGAAAACATTTGAAATTATTAAAATATTTTGAAACAATCTACCTAGATGCACTGTGTCACAGTTTGTACTGATGATGCTTCAGCATTAAGAGGTAATAATAAAGGACTAAGAGCGTTAATAATGGCATGAGACATTATTATTACATACCGAAGTCAGTTGGTCAGTTGGCTTTATACTGCGACATATTTTCGATTGAGAAATAAAGTTTATATATTTTCGGAAGAAAAGAAACATACATTGGAAATTTCATTCATTAATAATGACTGGATAGAAAAAGTCAGTTACGTAGTAGATATTTTTGGAAAACTTAACGATTTGAATTTATGTCTACAGAGGAAAATTACAAATATTTTAATAATGAAGCTTTTGAAAACTAAACTAATAATTTGTCATGGAGAACTGAACAAAAACAACACAGACATGTTTTTCAGAATTTACTAAAGAAAACAATATAGATTTCTCGTCATATGATAAAACTGACTTTTTAAAAGATTTCCAAATAAGGAATTTAGTTGGATCCATGACCCATTTTACTTTCAGATTTCTAATTCCAATATACCCATAGATGAAAAAGAACAATTAATTGATATTTCAGGCAATGAAAACCTGTATGCTTAATTTCAGTCTCTTACTTGCAAAAATTATGATTTTCGACTGGAAACAAACAATCTGACTTAAAGGGAATGAAAGTAAATTATTTTTCTCATATTTTTTTATTTCTCATATAATTTTACCAAGCTAAAATTGTTTAGTAAACTTTAGCTTGGTAAAATTCTAGTATATGGTATTATTTTGGCATTACACCAAAATGACTCATTTACTGCTCATCATAATGCCAGCATATCCCATGTGTACAGTATACTATGATTAAACCCCGTATTTTTCTATTTGCAAAACTAGAAATTATAATAAGTTGGCTACTATTTATCTAAATGAAATGAATAAAAATTCTACATTGGAATTTGAAAAAAGGCTATCTGTGAAATCTTCCAGTAGTATTTCGACTCTTGTAGAACTTTGGAAAAGCATACGAATATAACGTTCAGGAAACAGACAATTTATTAATCTTTTCTCATTGAAGATTGAATTCTAATATACACGTGATTTGCCGACGTTAGGATGATTTCGTATTGGCGACACAGTCACAATCGCTCCGAGGCCATACCATATACTAGGATTTAACATTTATGTGTTATATCAGCATTGAAATTAGATTTCTTACTGAAATAGAAATAATTTAGCTATTGAATTAACATGGAGAATTTTTTTATTGAAATATTTTTTCTCTGTGCTATTGAGTTTCATCTATTACAAACTAAAGTTTAACGGTCTGTTTATGTAACATTTTGAATTCGTTGTCATATTGATCTATGAAGCACAAGATTAGTTTCTATTAAACAAGCAAGAAATTTTCGGTGGAGATAAATTTTTTTCCAATATCTTTCTAAACGGAAATAAATAATAATAAAAAGAAAATCCAATTAGAACATTCATATCTCAATTATTCTAACAAAGTAATTTGTTTGATTTAATTTTTATAATACAATATATTTCACAGTGATAAGGAAAAATTCAATGTGGGAGGAATGTGAAGATTAAAACACGTCCAACTATGCAATTACATAAAAGAATTCACTTTCAGATTATAATACTCAATACTGTTTACTAGAGCATAGATCACGTTCTGTTTACGTTAATCCTTGGCTTTCAGCTACTTTACGCATGCGCAAGAATTATCCACCCAGGCGAAACTAGTCGATTTCTCTGTGACTTCAAAAATTGGAAAAGTGGGGTAGGGTTTGGCAAACAGCTTTGGGGTTTGGAAATACGCGTCTATTCTCCTTAAGGCTCCTTCTCCTTGGTTAGAATAGACCTCCATGGCTCAAATGGTTTTAACCTGGTGGCAAAATTTGAACTAATAGGATCCCAGGCAAAGAACGATCATTGTTCTCGAAATTTCAACCTTTTTCTATCTTTTGTGATGTACTGAAAGCAAGCATCTCATTGGTGGAGGCAAATTACAGCTATTTATTTAAAATTCGATTGTAAACAAATGCGAGTAGCTGTCATACTGCACGTTTTCGTCAAGGTCGCGTAATATTTACGAACGTTAACGCGAGGTATGCACATGCTTGAACAGTTGTTTTTTTTTAGTATTATTTATTTTTTATGGTAAGATCTTAAAAGCCTCGACAAATCCATGAAATATCTCCTTCAAAAGTAACTTGCGCTTAACATCCTATTGTTTTCCTGCCATTGTAGTTGAATGCTAGCATTCATTTGGTATGACGAAATGCAGTTGGGATGGGGAAAAAAAGAAATGCATTTCTGATATCGTACACGTTGAATGAAAAGTGACCTCGTATCAGATATTTCAAAATACTGTAATTTTGTTTTTAATTACTTCTTTTCGTTGTCGCGTTTAGCAAAGAGAGTTTTTGGATAATGTCCAGTAATGGATCGGAGTTATTCAATTTTAAATTTCCTTCTACGTTTAAGTTTCGAGATAAGGAAATATCAGTTAAAAATGCTAAGTGGTACCTTTTTTATATTTTATTTGGTATTAGCTTGATAGCTTTGCTCTGCATTATTTTATATGTTGAAGTTTACATAAATAGTTTTTTAATAAGAGTGGATTGTAATCCTGATCTGCCTTTGAATTATGAAAAATGCCTCAATAGAGGGTAAGATTTGAATGTGATTTTATCATATTTTGTAATTTTTTTATAAATCTGTCAGAATTAAAATTATCTAAGGTACATAATTGTATGTTGTAAATCTCTGCTGTTGCGATCTCTGTGTTTAAAAAGGAATTTTGCTGAAAGAAAAAGTTTTGTTATAGATATTCATTTATTAAAAATGTTGTTTATTTTTCACCGAGTGAGTGCCATGTACATTCAAGACATATTTTAACATCATAGTTTACAGGAAGAATATCATTTATAGTCATTGTATAGAATATAAATAAATTTATTGTAAATTGTTATAAATTTTTTGCTTGTATCACTATTATACATATCTAATATGTTTGTATGTATATCTTTTTTAAGATGCATATGGGTTCAGAGAACAGAGGAATCGCAGCCTTTATGCTTTTATCCTGATGGTTATGGTTACAAGTATCAAGAAGTTCGAAAAACATCAAATGGATATCATGTGGATCTTGAACGTACGACAGAAATTAAAATGTTTGGTGATGAAGTTGATTCAATCAGTCTTCAAGTGTACTTTGAAACTGAAAAGCGACTTCGATTAAAGGTAACATTGTTTTTTACTGTTTAAGAAATTCCACACATAGTTTCGTTATTCTTTGATAAGCAAGATAAGACAATTTTACGTATTTCTTGGTGTTTTTCATTTACCATACTTTTTTTTTAAAATTATATGAACCAAATTTGGTAAAAATATATTTACGGGGTGCCCCTTGGTGAAAATTGCCGATTGTTGGTGGTACATGGACACCAAGTTTGTGCAAGTCTTTAACTAGTTATTTTGACTTTGTGTAGCGGTGATTTTTTTTGCCAAAAATCGCTGCTACACGAAGCCACAATAACAAGTCCAAGAATTGCACAAACTTGGTATCCATGTACACATTGACCTGTTTTCACTTAAAAAAGCATCCCAGAATTGCACAATCTAGGCATTCTGCACATCCTTGACTTTGTCCTTGTACAAATCAATTTATATTCACTTAAAAAGTCAAAGAAGCAGCTAATAAAAAATGTATAATCTTAATAAATTATGGTTAAAATGCGCTTTAGCCCACTGCTTGGCGATGTTTTGAAAATCGCCAATTCGGCGCGTTTCTGCGAAACGTCTTTGCAATTAATTGCAACCTTCCCGACACGCTCTGCGAAAACCTATTGTAAACAAAACATAGAATTCTAAAGCATAAATTAGTATGGAAACTGTTGCCACAAAAAGATAATAAAATAATATGCAAAACGAACATTACGATCATTAAAATATTTGTCAGTTAGGTTTAAATTAATTATTTACATTTTATGTTGTAATACTTACACATTTTATGCCGTTACATAACCTTCCCGACATGCTCCGCGAAAACGTAACCAAAATGGCATCCAAGAAAGAAGGAATTTTTTTTAAAAGGACATTAAACGATACGATGGACAAACGATACCATGTACACACCATTCCGTTTTAACTTAAAAAAAACATCTGAGGATTGCACAATGTAGGCAACGTACACAAATGAACAAAATAAGCTAAAATAACGAAAATAAATTACTAGAAAATGCCATGTGCACAGTGTTCCTTTTAAACTTAAAAAAAACTTCAGCGAATTGCACAATGTAGGCAACGTGCACAAATGAACAAAATAAGCTAAAATAACGAAAATAAATTACAAGAAAATGTCATGTGCACAGCGTTCCTTTTAAACTTTAAAAAAACTTCTGCGAATTGCACAATGTATGCAACGTGCACAAATGAACAAAATAAGCTAAAATAACGAAAATAAATTACAAGAAAATGCCATGTGCACAGCGTCCTTTTAAACTTAAAAAAAACTTCAGCGAATTGCACAATGTGGGCAACGTACACAAATCAACAAAATAAGGTTGGCAGATATACGGAGTTACCCATGTTGGCGCGTTTATTGCTCATTCAAAAACAATCGCTTCCAAGCAGTGGGCTAAAGCGCATTCCAACCAAATATTTTGAAGTTACTAAATTATACATCTTGGGGCTATAACTGCATTTAGTTTCTTATATATTTTATGCATTCAAGAAAAAATATATATATATTTAAATTTTGATCCTTTTTCAGTTAAAGAATGATAATCTATAGTTTATATGATTTCAGATAGAGCATTATGTTATGGCCATTTTTTCACTGCTTTTCCAGTAGTAAGAATCTGTGTTATTGAAAATTGTACTTGACATCTTCTTTCATTTGCTAATAAATTCAAAATTTTAATTGTTTTTTCTTTAAGTGAACATTTTAAATCAAAAAATGAAATAATATAAAAAAAGAAATTCATCTTAGCACTACACAAAGGAAATATCCACTTACCATTTTTTCAAATTTTGTCAAATAAAATTCCATAACAGCATCCAAAAACTTCCTAAAATTATCTGAACTAGAATTTCTATACTGGCGTTGCCACATAGATTCACAAAAATAAGAGTAAAAAATATGCATTTCCTTCTTACAAACAGGACACTTATAATGGCTACTAAGTAAACCTTCATTTACACACCAGTCAATTAATGTTTTTTTCCTTTCATTCTAAATTGTAAAGAAACTTCAAATTAATCTTACCACATCCAGCCATTTTACCATGTAAACCATAAAATAAGCAGTGTACTTACTAACCAACATCCAATACTTTCAAATCCCATCTGTCAAATTCATCACAATCACACAACCAATTACATCATAATAGGGTTTCCATGATATTCAACTAATCAGGTTACCATAAATGAAACAACGTAGCGATAATCCAATTGGCGCAATTCAATATACTCTAACCCAAAATTTCTGGTGTGTGGGTTTCTTTTTTTTATTATTTTTAAGTAGCAGTTCTAGTCAATAAGCATCAAAGACCTACAATTACTCAAATTTCAATAATTCAGAATTTTCAGCAAGTTTAATGAATAATAGGTATGCTTCTATTATTGGGACTGGATTCAGAAATGTATGTATGAATGTGCATATAATGTGGGCATGTATGCATATACATACATACATACATGGATAGGCATTCACACATTTCTGAATCTGGTCTGGATAGCAGAACAGTACCAAATAATATAAGAATTTTCAATAATTCAAATGTAATAAAAATCCCCAGAGAAAATTTACTAAAATTGTTGCTTCTATTTCTAAAAAACAAATTTATTTGAAACACAATTGTTTAAAAAAATGTAGCTTTTGTTTTTGTTTTAAGTAAAGTGAAACTGAGCTATTTAATAATATGTGTTTTCCTCCAGTAGTTTATAACATTTAATAGTACTTTATGTATTATCCCATTTATCATGAAACTATCACCAAGTAGCATGATTTTAGCACTAGTTGCAGATAAGTGGGACATCACAACACACCCATGACATTTGAGCTTTTGTTTGATGTGACCATGGATAAACAGTGATCAGTGAAATGTGAAAAATACTGACAAGAGCATATTCAATTTAGAAGACAAACACCAAAAATCAGCATTATATTTGCAAATTTTCACAGGACTAGTTTCAATGGTTTTACCGGCCATCAACCTCAGCTGCTGAAGTGCAAATGAAAGAGATAAGATATAGTGAAAAGATAAGGTAGGGTAAGAATGGTTGGACAGGAGTTAAGCTACTGGTACCATCTATTGATGAAACAAGAAAACTAAAACATAATTTCCTTAAAGGCTGAAGGTAAAGATGGATTGCAATTAAGATTGTTAACTAGAACAGAAAGATTTTTTTGAATGTGAAACACCTCTAGAAAATCTAATTCACCAATGGCAGATATTTTTTGAATAATTTTGGCTGGAGAAAAATGGAGTGTGATTTTCTGATCAACAATGTTGGGCAACAGAGAATTTCTGTGTTTCTTTTTTCGTAACATATGCCTCATGTTCTGTAGCATGAAATTTTAATGCTCTGTTAGTTTGACCAATGTACACATTGAAAACATTGAAAAGTGCTCGACATTGAAAATGCAACACCAAGAAGGAGTGGTCAGAAAGTGATGAAATTTGGAAAAAAGGCAGAGACAGCAAGCAGGAATAAGTGATCTTTATTTCAAAATGATAGTCAGAATACAGAGCGAGAATGGCGTCGGCTCAGTAGGATGTAGGACCACCACGAACAGCAATGTACGAAGAAACACATCTAGGCATAGAATCAATAAGAGTGCGGATGGTGTCCTGAGGGATGGCTCTCCATTCCTTTTCAACCATTTGCCACAGTTCGTCTTCTGAACGAGGCAGGGGCAGAATCTGCAAACTGCGTCCAATCACATCCCACACATGTTCGATTGGTGACAGGTCGAGAGAGTACGGTGGCCTAGGAAGCATCTGTATACCTTGCAAAGCATGTTGGCAGATGCGAGAACTGTGTGGTCGGGCTTTAAAAAAAAAAAATTGCATTAGGCAGCCCCTGAAGGTAGGGGATTGCCACCGGCCGCAGTACATTATCCAAGTATCGTTGGGCCGTCATAGTGCCCTGAATACAAACTAGAGGTGACCTGGAATCATAGGCAATAGCGCCCCAAACCATTATGCCATGTTGTCGCGTGGTGGGGCGTTCCACAGTTACTGCCGGAGTTAGATCTGTCTCCATGTCGACGCCACACATGTATGCGGCGACTGTCACTGGATAAACGGAAGCGTGACTGATCTGAGAACACGACGTTTTGCCATTCTGTCATCCACATCGCTCCAGTCCGGCACCATTCTAAACATTGGCGTCTATGCTGTGGGGTCAATGGCAGTCTTCTTAATGTTTGCCGTGAGTGCAGGCCACGTTCGAACAATTGACGGGAAATGGTTCTGTTTGACACGGGAACATCCAGGGTATCTTGCAGAATTGCGGTACAAGTGACTTGCGGGACCGACACAGCTTGTTGGCAGATGCGTCGATCCGCGCATGCTGACATCACTCTGACTGCACTGCACCCCTTCTTCTTCCCACATTTCCTTGTTCCAACCATGTTTGCCATAGTCGATGCACCGTGCACACATCCATGTGGGTATCAGCTGTGATTTGACGTAAGGACCAACCCGCCCTTCTCAGTCCAATCACCGTACTCCTCGTAAAATCATCTATCTGCTGGAAAGGCCTTCGTTGTTGACGGCCTGGCATTCTCTCCTATTACACGTATCCTCTGGGACAAAAACCAACTTTCTTCGCTAATTTGATTGGCAGAAATAACGACATGAATATTGCACGTTCCTTCCCTTATATCTTACTTCATGTGCATCGGAGAACTGCGCATTTCACATCATTCGCATAACTCAGAGGTGTGTGTCTACTCTAAAATTTGCATAAATTTCTGACCACTCCTTCTTGGTGTTGCATTTTCAACATCGAGCAGTGTAAATTTAACCACACTGGCAAGGAATCCTGAAAATACCCCAGAAATTCATATCAGGAATGTAGTCTTTAAGTACGGAACTCAGAATTTTATTAATACGAGAATAAACGACCCGAAAGTTAAATTTCTGTAAAATACATGCAATTTTATAGCTAATTGATGGAAAGAAAGGAATGGCAACAGAATTCTTATAATCTCTTAACATATGAGTGTCTTTTGGTATGCTGAGATGAGAATTGTTTAACTGCTTGGTTAATAATGTTGGGTGAAAAACCCTTTTCAATAGCTACTGCTTTTAAATAATTTAGTTCTTGATCAAGAGCCAGTTTAGAGGAGCAAACTTGAAGTGCACAGAAAACAAAGGAATAAAATTAAACTAACTTTTCTGTAGTTTTTTAAGGTTTATGGTAAACAGTAGTACTGAAGTTTGACGTGTTATGATGTGTGACCAAAATGTCCAGGAACAGAAGAGAATTGCATGTCTCAAGTTCAAAAGTGAACTGAATAGCTGGAGCGTTCATTACTGAAACAACTTTATTTAAATCATCTTTATTACTGTCAAACAGGGAAAAAGTATTGTCTACATAGCAGAACCATACCAGGAAGTTTCAAATAATTTTGATTTATAATAATGCATGTAGATATCAGCCAGGATGGAACTAAGAGGACTTCCCATGGCTTTGTAATACTTATTTTGGAAAGCAAAATGCATTTGTTTCAAACAGAGCTAAGTAAAGAAAATTAGCTCACCAATTTTGATGCAGGAGAAATGAAATTCAGAAAGTCTAGAAATCTTAGTGCACCCTCCACTGAAATATTGGTGACTAAATGATTTTACATCAAAAGAAACCATGAGTAAATTCCTAAGAGAAATACATTTAACTATTTTTACAAACTCTAATGAATATTTTATGGTGTAAATGTAATTAGAGTTGAAAATCTAGAAGCTAAATATTTAGCTAACAAGAACGAGGCAGTGCCTAAATTTGATATAATAGGGTGGAAAGGAATACCACATTTATGAATTTTGGCACAATTCGCAGCAAATCAAATAAGCAACTGTTTTAAGTTGGTCAAAAGGATTTGTGAAGATTTGATCACAATTTTTATTTTTGAGAGGTTCGAAGGTGAAGGGTCTTTAGGTATTGAATTATATGGTCCTTCGTTTAAGAGTTTAGTGACTCCATCGATGTAGGTGTTCTTGTCTATGACGACTATTTGGCCACCTTTGTCTGCCTTTGAAATGAGAATGTCCGGGTTAGAAGGAATTTCACGCGTTGTAGCTCTTTCTTGTTTAGATTTGATTTCAAAGGCTTATTGTTGAATTTCACATTATGGGCGATAAGATGTGTAGTCATTTCTTTCTGTGTAACTATACTGAATTTAAAAGCTTTTTTGATAGGAGCTAAAATCTTTGGAATCGAGGGTTTTGAGGTTTGTGAGAAGTTGAAATTATATTTCAGAATTCGCTTTTGTTCTACTGATAAACTAACACTAGATATATTAACTATTGGCTTAATATTTACAATGGGAAGATTTTTTTTGAACTACTTAAATTGGGAGACTGTAAAACAAGCTTTTAGAATTTAAATGCAAGGGTGTTTTTATGACGGTTAACCACATTCCCAGTTCTAGACTAAAACTTCTGTTCAATGGCAGTGAATTGTGGATATGAATTAGTGAGTTTTAAGTGAAGGTTATATAGCTCAAGTTCAATTTTGGACAACTGTTGATGTCTATCCCTTATGATGGATCATAACTGGGTGTACCAAAAGTATATAAACCAGTAATTCATCATAATTTACAATAAGATTAATACCCACTCTGTTACTTAGCTTAGTGAGCTCAGTTTTTTTCATTCTTATATGTTTGTAAATTGTGCATTGTTTGTTTTCAAAATGATTAAATTATGTTGTTCTTTTCTTCCAGTTAAGGTTTTTATGCCTTTAGTCAATCTGCATGCAATAGTTGTAGAATTATCAACAATGTAAAAGTTGTTTAAATCTTTCAAAACTTTTTTTTTACCATAGCAGCCATATTTGTTTACATTTGAAACTTAGTAGAGTAGTAAATTAAGTTAGTTTCTGCACCTTCAGTGTCTTTTTGCCAAGCAGGACAAATGTCTTTTTGCTGAATGGGACCAAAAGTAAACTTTCAATTTTGTGCACCACAAAATCTGCTTTTTTTGCCTACTGGCCAATTACTTGCTTTTACATAGAAACTCTAATTTTAATTGTAAAAGTTATTTTTTAATTGTTTTAATTGTATTTGGTGTTTCATATTTTTCAATTTTTAATAAGATTTTGAGGTTTTATATAATTTTGCCTTGTTGTAAAGTGAGAACTGAATTAACTGAATGAGAAATATATCTCTAATGCAATTTGCAGAAACAAGTTTAAATGAAATGCAGGAAAAAATGCGTAATTTTTTATTTACAGTTTTCCTGTAATGTCTGAATTATTTAATCCTGAATACTTTTGTTTGTTGATAATATTTTGATTTAGTTTCTTCAATCTGCTTGGTTCAACACTTCATTTTTGATAACTATCCACAATTTTCATTTATTTCATTTCACTCCATGTCAGATGTATTATAGTAAATTTAAGTATATGAAGTTACTTTTGATTAGCAGTTCTAACCAACTGCAGAGTGAACAAGATTATTAAACACTAGTAATTCCACATGAGTTCATTTTTTAACAAAAAGACTGACTACATGGATTTTTTCCCCTTATGAATATGAATAAATATTATTGAGTTTCCCTTAATGAAGTTGTTAAAATTGCTGACTACTATTTTTTGTTCAATTTGGGATCAAACCCAGGTAAACAGTCTGACTGCCAATGCATTTTTCTTTAGTTTTTTTAAGTTAATATGAACCACTCATCCTTGCAATGCCCTCCAAGATGGCATCCCTTCACTAACCTGATAACCCTCATGTTCTTTGCTGTATTTAAAAAAAAAAGGGTGGGTGGGAAACTAATCCTTAGGAAGTTATATATGAAGGGTTTCCTTTCTCTAGCAGATAGCTCTCATATGCTTTTTCACAATCAGTAATCCATATTCCAGTTTTTCCACTAAGATTTACCAATTTTGCGGTTGTCTAATAGTATGCATTAAAAAAATATGCTTAAAAGTATGGATTAATAAAAATTGCCAGTTTTAGAATGCATAAAACTTTCTATAAGAAGACCAAGAAGTATTTTTTACTTTAAAAGGCAGTTGTTTTAAGGAACTGATCACTGCATTTTCACAGCTTTTATTTAAATAAACTGCTAATTGCAATTAAATAAAGTAAAAGTTTTCTAAAAAGCTATTTGAAGAGTCGCAATTAACAAATTAAAATGAACGACAGTTTACATGCTACAATATATATAAATCATGTAGGTTACATGCTACAATATATATATATTATTGAAATATATTGTAGAGGATATTTACACTATTAATCCAACAGAAAGTTATCCATTATTTTTATAAGCTATCAAAAATGTTTTGAGTTTGTGCACATATTCTGACTGGCATTTCTTCAGAATTTTCTTATAGCTTCATAAAATCGAAATATTTAGCTATGTAATGTAGAAATTCAGTTGTGAGCATCAGAAATGGGGTAGTTATAGAGTATATTATATAGTATGTCTATAGTTAGGGGTAGTTACATAGTATGTCTTTAAAAAAGCTGAGTGTCACAGTGGAAAGTATGCTTTGTATAATTGCATGTTTTTCTGTTTTATTTTTCCAGTGTTATTTCTTTACAATCTCATAATTATTAATAAAATGTAACAAGTGACACCTCTCTTTGGTGGTGTCCGCTTGCTATGCAGGCCTACACCCCACCAGCACTGCTGATGTGCATTTTGTACTCATAAAATAATTTTTTATTTCCAAGTTTGCTTACTTTACAACTTATTGCTGAGAGCAACAATAAAATAGATTTATACAATAAACACAGATCCTTCAGTTTAATCATTGTATTGAATTCAATTAAAATATATGTATTATCTGTCATTCAAAAATTTTATTATTCATTAAAAAATAATTTAAATTAACAATATGAGAGAAAAATGATAAATGGGTTTGAGTATTCCAATAATTTAGCAATGTGATGAAAAAACTAAAGCTCCATATTTCTTTGATAAATATTTATTACTGTCATGCTAATAAAAGTACCCGATCTGATCTGGAAACTGAACTGAAATATTCTTTTTGTACCTTCCCATAATCCACACTACCTGAAAGATAGTCATGAACAACATGCTGTGTCAACAAAATGTATTTATGAGGCAAATCAAGTATGTGCATGCATGTAGCAAATGAGTGCTGCCAGCCATTTATATTTGTCTTTATGACAGCTGTCATTAGTAATGATTGTCATCAATAATGTGTTTTGTCTTTTGCATTAATGCAGGGTTTTTTTTTTTTTCCTGTAATGGATCATAATGAAATTGTGAAGTTTGCTGGTTGATGAAATGTATTGCACTTCTTTATGGCAGTTTGCTTAGCATTAGCGAAAATGATTGAATTGAATGGATCAAAATTTGTGTACCAATCCCAAATTTGTTCATTTATCTGATATTTTTATATCTTTTTAATCAAAAACATATTACTATATACATGGGGATAGCGAAAATTTGCTTATTGCTGAGTTGTGCTTAATGCAGAGTTTCTACAGTTTTCTGATGTTTTTTGAAGCTAAAACAGATTGCTGTGTACATGGGGAGAGCAGTGCCAAAAAGAAGTTAATTTATTTTGGATGTCTTTTACATTTTAAATTTTGTTAATTAGTTGCCATATTACGAGCTACGGAATCGTTGATGTTTCTTTGAATAATAGTCGAGATAAACAGGAAGAAATGAACAATTTGTTTGGAAAGTAGGCACATGAACATTATTCACAGTGCAATAATGATTGGAAATAACTCAAGGAGAACACACAGATTCATCAGTTCTTCTTTAAGAAATGAAATAAACTGTAAAGTTCTTCAGATCACTGTCAAGGATAAAGCCCAATTTGTAGTTCAGGTAACTGCTAATTCTCAGAGCCGATTCACAGCTGTTCTGCAGCTGAACTCAGTAGCTCACTGACCTGGACTTATAGTCTATAGCAGGGGCTATGGAAACTTCTGGAAGAATCTGCCCTAGGACTTAAAAAATGTGTTTGCATGAATCTTCCAAAAACTTGCCAGTGCTCCTTAGGAATGAAATTATCTATATCTTGAGTTCCAATTGAGTCATTTTTACAATTCTAGAACCGTTACACTCAGAATTAAAAGTTATATAATTCTGTGCAACAAATAAACACTTAAAGACAAGACATGTGGCCACAAATTACATTAGACACAAAATAAATCATAAAATTACCATTATAAAAACAATAGATAAACAAGTAAAACAATAAAAATATGCAACAATACGGAACATCAAAAATGCAATATAAAGGATAAAAATATTTACAGCATTGTACCCTCGTTAAGGACTGGCAATGGAATCCCCAAGACTAGGGATAAATCATTTTTATTACCATAATGAGGTGCAAGTCTCTTGTAGTGCTTCATGTTAGGTTTAGAAGAAGGAGTTCTTTGAATATACACCACTACATCATTCAGTTTCTTGATTACATGTTAGGGTCCTTCCCAGGATGTCTGTAGCTTGCCAGAGATTCTGCAACAATGCTTCAGATTGCAGAGCCAGACCATCTTCCTTAAGTTCGTCTTTTCATCTTAGCATTTTATCTCATCTTCATTCTTTTAGTGGCTGTGTTGATCCCTTCGCTTGTGAACACATGGTTGTCTTCTAAAGTTGCCTGCAAATCTTCAGAGAACTGCTCAGCAGAAGAAGGCGTGTCCGGCATCACGTCATATTTGTTGTTTCACATCCGTCATATTTGTTTATCATATCATATTCATCCAAAGAGCAGGTCACACAGCAGATGAAGATCATGGCCAAACATCATTTTCAGTGGTCAAATTTCAGTGCTGTCATGAACAGTCCTAGTCTTGCTGCCTGTGGGATATAAATAAAGAAAGATGCTCCAAGGTCATTTTTTTAATCTCTCCACCATGCCATTCAGCTGTAGATGTAACAGTGTGATGAGCCTTCTTCATGCTGAAAATTCTACAAAGCTCTTTAAATGTGGAAGATGTGAAGTTTGCTCCTTGGTCAGAATGAATGAGGAGACATACTCCAAATTGTGAAATCCAGTTCTGATTATAACTTCTTGATAGGACCACTTGAAGCTTTTTGATTAGGGAAACCATAAGCTTCTGCCCATTAACTAAAGTAGTTCATGAGAAGTAGGATATACTTGTTACTGTTGATTGTATGAGATAAAGGTCCTAGATGTCTAAAGCAATTCTCTTGAAGAGTATTCCTACATTATAGCACTGTAATCTTCCTTGTGTATATGTTTGCTGGCCTTTTCGAGCTCCACATACATCACATGATCTGAACTGCTTTTCTGCATCTGCTTTGGCTTTGTCCCAGAAGAAACATTCACAAACTTTGGTACACCAAATAACCTGCAGTAGGGTTGCTATTTTCACTTCTGAGTTAGCCTCTCTGCTGAGTTAGTGGCTTACTGTGAAGAAGAGTAAAGGTAACCTTTTTCTTGCATTATTATTACTGATCTCAAATTTACTGGCATTTCTGGTGGGCATGTGAGGAATTTATGTATTATAATTGTATGATCATTTGTTAACTCTAATAATAGAGGGTCTAAAGAAATTGCATACTCCTTTAAGAAGTGTTTTAAACTGGAATATCTAATAAACTGGAAGTTTGTTTAGGGAGAAAAATACATGATATAGAAGGCATCGAAATCCTAATGTTGCAGTTAGAAGAAAAATGATCAGCTTTGGTAGAAAAAGAAATTATAAAATTGTTATCTGATGACTCTAAATGTTCTCAAAGTGATTTTGATAGAGAATACGTGGGAAATACAATATATAGGGGAAAATATTTATGGCCTAGAACTAAGGGGTGAAAAATAATGCATAATACTCATTTGGGGGATAACAAGATTCTTAATGCCGCAGTTCCAAATTGAAATTTCAGAAATTGAATTAAAAACATTCAGTAGTGATATTAAGGAAGGATTTTGATTCAGTGTTAAAAAATTCACAATGATCCAGATATTCCTCCTGAAGGTAAAATGCAATATTTATTTTAAGCTACTGTTGAAGGATCCATGCAAAAGATATCGTTGATTCTTGACAACTGTTACCAAGTAGTTGAATGTCTTAAAGCTTTATTTCAGCAAAGATGATCTCCTCATGAAAGTATATATGAGAGAATTATTGATCTTAATTCTGAATTATTCACTGAGCTGAAACAAAGCATGACACATGGAGATGCACTATAAAATTTAAATGCATCTCGGAGCACTTGAGACATTAAATGTTTTGTCTAATAAATATGCATGTATGTTTATATATATGTTATACCTTCTCGCTGAATCTTTTCTGCCTGAAGATATTAGAGTATGGGAAAGAAACATAGGTTTAAGTGAAAATAATAATTCATCAAATAAATTGGTTGCTTTAATGTTGCTGCACTTCTCATCTGAGTAATGAGCTGTTTGTTTACAAAAGGAGCTTCTTTATTTTTTCAAACCAAGAATCACTTTCCAAAACTCTAATATATTCTACACTGTTAAAGTATGGAGTACCTATATATCATAGCAGCTTACATATCGTGTCTTCTTCAAATGATCATACATTATACTTTTCAGAATATTTATTCTGTCTGATAGTTCCTGAGCTGGGATTTTCCAGCTAGAGCTTCTTTTAATAGATTGTTGTTTATGGAATGTTATAGTTCAGAGTAAGCATCATTTTTGTGACTGAAATTTCTGTGCTTTAATTTTCTGAAATCACTTTCAAACTGCATTTTCAGAAACAGCAGTTTTCCGTGTAAAAGTAAATTATATGACTTGAAGCATTTTCCCTTTTTTAAAATAAAAGAACATAATGTGATAGAGATGAACTTTTGGGTTCTCCATTCATAGCTCTGCACTGAAACAAAAATAATGTCGAAACATATGCTAGAATTATGCAGTGTAAACAGCAACAAACTTGTTTCAATCAATTACTGTGTATCAGCAGTCACAAAATAATCAGAAGAAAATGCACTTCCATTTGAAAAACTGCAGAACTTTTCAGATGACACAATATAACTTGCAGATATGGGAGTACTACTGTAGTTTTAATGGGTAAGTTTCAGTTACTAATAATGCCTGACACTGCATTGTCATAACTTGAAAAGGCTTTACTGTGTGATTAGAAAGATGACACAGACATGGGTATAACTTCCATGCGTAATTTTATTCCTTGATAAATAATTGACACATATTCTTTTTCATTGCACATCATCATTGTGGGTGTGCTATGCACTCCACAATTTTATACAGAATGTATTTTTAGAGCAATGTACAATAGCTAGCAGAGGCTAAGCAAGCGACATACCGTCTTAATGGGAAGAGAGCTGGAAGCAAAAGTGTGCGATTGTCCAGTATGGCAGCCTATTATGAGAAGGGTTCAGGTCCTCGACATTTTGTGTTCAAGTTCCAAATTAGTTGCGTCAAAATTCCTCTTTAGGTTTCGCATTAGTTACATCATCAGCATTATTAAGTCACATGTATGGATTGATCTAGAAATGATACAATCAAAAGAAATTTTGATGCATTGCAGATGCTAGAAAGGGGCATATAAAAATCTAATGAAGAAATTTTAAAGCTGTTGCTAATTAAGTTAGGAATTTGTTAGAGATTCCTTATTTTATGTTTTACATATATATTTATTTAAAATTTAAGTAATGTTCCTAACCATTATTTTTTGTTAAAGATTAATAATAATTTTTGCATATTTGAATTTTATTGAAAATTTTATTTTATTCAAATTAATCTTCAGTGTTTCTTATTTCAGTTTGCTGATAAAGCAAAGAAAAGATTTGAAGTGCCTATAGAAGTTCCTTTACCTCCCGCACAATCACCAGAAAATGTTGATTATTCTATTGATTTTGTAAATGATCCCCAGTTTGGTATTATGGTTAAAAGAAACAGTACAGGAAAAATTATGTGAGTAATTTATTTTATGGATGTGTTGGTTTTGAAAAAGTAAAGCAAATGGTGTACTTTTAGAAAAATATTAGTTTAGTCTATCTGTATAACTAGACTTTCAGCTATATATATAATCGTAGTAAAATACGATGGCTACACTAAGAAATAATTGGCAACTTCAAAATTGGCTATTCTAAATTTTATGTTCTATCCCTAAGTTCATCTTTTCTCTCATAGTTATGCTAAATCCATGTTTTTTAACTGCAGCAGCATTAAAAACTGGTTAACAGACTCAGGAATTATATTCGTAATCATAGTCTGGATATCATAATGTTAAATGAAACTCACCTATGACCCACAGATACAGTCAAAATTTCTAATTTTGATATTTTCAGAAATGATAGAATTCATAATAGGGGCAGTGGAACTGCTGTAGCTGCAAAAAGATATCTAAATTATCACAAATTCGCTCTATCATTACTGTAAAGCTTGGAAGCTTGCATGCATTTTTAAAAGCAAAGTAGTAGAATATTTAATAGTATTAGTTTACAAGCCACCTAATTCTCAACTCAAAACCCCCAGGATATAGATTTTATCACAAGACTTGCCTATCCTAACATATTGGCAGGAGACTTAAACTATAAGCATATGAATTGGAACTGCCGAGTGAATAAGCAGGATGGTGAAACAATAACTACATATTAAATAATAATGTGCAAATCTTTGCTTCCTTTGAGCACACTTACATTCCTGTTCATCAGAGAAACTCGGACATTCTAGACATCATGCACACGTTTAATGTTTCACAACAGCCGTATATTTACATGGATAATGATTTATCCTCAGACCACCTGCCTGTGTGCTTTACCCTTTACAGTCTGTGTCATGGTTTGCCACCCATAAAGACACAGGTGAACTGGGAAACATTTCAAAACTCAATAAATGAAATCATCTGTACCGCTGCAAATTTAAATTCGAAAGACAAAGTTGACTCTACTATCAACAGCCTGAACAACAAAATTTGTAATGCCATAATAATGTTCAATACACAAGAAATAGAGATTTCACATTACCTTATAAAAGTTAAAATCCATGAAAGGAATAGATTCAAAAAGAGATAGCACAGAGGACCAACTATGAAAGTAGAAGTAACTTTAACTGCTGCAATGGAGAAAAATTATGATAAATTATCGAGACGAAGCATCGAATAATTTTGTCAGCAGTCTCTTGCATACGGACCACACAGTATGCAGGATTAATAACACATTAAAGAAAGAAGAAATCATTATCAGCCCTGTTACTCACAATAACTGAAGCATTTACGACACAGAAGAAATAGCAAACATCTTCACAAGTGACTATGAGAAACAGTTCACCACAAATGATTTCATCAACCAAAGTGATACTAATATTATAAATAATGTTTCTGATTTTCTCACTATAAATTCAAATTTTAGCTGCACTCCTGCCACTCTAAGTGCCACTCCTCTCCAGCCACTCCTAAGGCAAGTCAAAGAAATCATTAATCAGCTCAACCCAAAGAAAGCTGCAGGTTTCCATGGTATTGGAAATAAAGCACTCAAATAGTAAACGAATGGTTTAAATCACCAAAATCTTCAGTGTCTGTCTTAAATTAAATTATTTTCCTGTAATTTGGAAACATGCAATTATCATGGTTATTAAAAAACCAGAGAAGGATGGCACAGTCCCGTGCACCTATGTACCTATAAGCTTGCTCCCTGCCATTGGAAAAATATTTGAAAGAATCATCATCACTAGAATTAAAAACTTTATAGAAAGTAAAAATCTTCTCAGGGGCTATCAGTTTGGTTTCAGACATGCTTTTCTACTGTTCAGCAAATTACAAGATTAGTCAAACACATTGGAGCCTGCTTAAACAGAAAAGAAACGATCGCAGCTCTTTTCTTGGATCTTGAAAAAGCGTTTGATAAGGTATGGCATTAAGGCCTCCTTATCAAACTGATCAACTATCAATTTCCACCTGAATTAATTGCCAGGATTGCAAACTACCTAAGCAGCAGAATCTTCCAGGTGAAAATAAAAAATATTCTATCTATCAGCAAATTTATTCATGCCGGAGTGGCTTAAGGTAGCATAATTTCGCCTATCCTTTTTAACTTGTATATAAATGATATGCCTCCAGTTGCTATGTGCTTCTACACTACTGGCCATTCAGAATGCAGCATGAAGACAAAAGATATCAAAGCCAAATTTATTTCAGAGATTACACATAGTATCAGTGTTAAGTGATTTAAAATATAACCTTCTTTGAGATGAAGAACACACAAAAATCAGTAATAAGTGTTGCCTGCATGTTTGTTAATAACAGCCACTACATGCCATGGCACTGAGTGAAAGAGGCTGTGGATGTGTTGTCGAGAAATGGCAGTTCATGCTGCCTATACACATAGCCAAAGTTCATCTAGTGCATAGGTTCCCAACCTTTTTCGAACTGGTGCCCCCTTTTCTAGTGAATATTTCAATACCGCACCCCTAGAGAAATAAGAGCGTACATAATGCATGGTGAAAACAAGAATTAAATAAAAAAAATTACTAATAGATAGAATGTTGTTGGAATTGAAACGCTACTGAATTTCTTCGTTATTTAAAAAGAAAAAGAAAAGTTTTAGCTTATCTGTAATAAGGACAGCCAGGGATTTTGATGATACGAAATAATCCGTAATAAACTATTGCTTTCTAAATAAATAAATTGACATTTTCAGAGAACACTCAAAAGGCATACTTAATTATTATTAAATGTATTTTTATTAAAATTTAAAGGCATCGAATTTCTAACTTAACTATTGAGAAGGCTGAATTTGATGCATTTTAAGAAGCTTGTTAATATCAGGCTCGATTTTACTTAAAAACAATCGTAAATCGCCGCGTTCAGTAACATGGAGCCGATTTCTCTTTTTCGTTACCAATGTTGCTACAGCACTAAATCCACGTTCTGCTAAATATGAAGATGGGAATGCTAGCAGAAATCGTTGCACAATCGACCATAATCTTGGATACAATTGCGAAATCGACTTCTGCAGCCAAAATTCTTGGTAGCCATTCTTGAATTTAATTTTTAATTCCTCGTTTGTCGTCAGTTCTATCAGTTCTTCTTCTAACTGAGATGGTCCTGCTGTGTTGACATTGGAAAAAGGATCCAAAACCCAGTCTGGTATGTCCATGTTTAAAATGTCCTCGAATCGTTCCTTGAAGTCATTGTAGAGGTTTTCCAAGTGCTGACAGTAAACAAGCAAGTCGTCGTGCTTGAATGATACTGCTGATAAACATGGGAAGGTATGGAATTCACGTCTGCCTATATTTCTTTTATATAATAGCAGTTTAGACACGAAAGCAGCAATGCTATTTTTAGTCTTAATCAAGTTTAAGTCTTCTCCTTGAAGTTGGAGATTGACATCATTAAACAATTTATAGAGGTCTGCTAAGTACGCAATATCGTTTTTTGATGCGATGAGGTTGTCGCGCAATTCCGTGTCTTTGTTTCCTAGGAACTCTATCACAGATTCAAACAGATTGTAAAATCGAGTCAAACAAGTACCTTTTGAAAGCCAGCGCACCTCTGTGTGAAGCAGCAATCGGTTGAAATCTTCATCATTTGCAATGCAAAGCTGACTAAATAATCTGTCATTCAACGAGTTACTTCTGATTTTATTAACTGCTCTTATAACATATTGCAGTGATGTATGGAGACGTTCGCTCAAATTTTTCGCAACCAAATGCTGTCGATGAATTACGCAATGCACAGCAAGCACGTCCGGAACTTTATTTTTTAAGCATGCTATGAAGCCTTTGTGACGCCCTGTCATAGCCGGTGCGCCATCCGTAGCAACCGACAAAATATTATTAAAAGGAATTTCCTTTTCGTCAAAAAACTTTTGCAGTGTATCAAATATGGTTTCTCCTTTTGTATCTGTTTCCAAATTGGTAGCAAACAACATTTCTTGACATATTTTTTCATCTTTGATAAACCTCACGTACGACAATAACAATGCTTCATTGGTTGGTAAAGTGGACTCATCCAGCTGAATTGAAAATTGACAAGTCTGCAGATAATTGCACAACGATTCTTCAATGTTTTCAGCCATCTCATCAATTCGTCTTTGCACAGAATTATTGCTCAAAGGAATTTTTCGGATAATATCTGTAGCTGGTTTATGGAGCACGGTGGTTATTACTTCTTTAACTGCTGGTAAAATTAAATCTTCCCCAATAGTATGTGGCTTGCCTGTTTTAGCAATCAACAATGAGATATTGTACGAAGCTCGAAGTCCGTCATCGTCTTGTTTAGAAGCTGATGAAAATAATTTTGATATAGTTGGCTGATTTTCAATCTTCTTTTTTATCTCTAGAAAATAGGTCATATCTCTGTCTTTCTTATCCGGATGCATTTTATTAAGATGATCTTGAAGCCTAGAAGGTTTCATCGCTTCATTCGAAAATGTTTTTTGACAAATAAGGCACAATGGAGATGATGGATTTGAGGGATTTTCGATAAATCCGTATTTTATATAATCCGCACTGTACTGCCGCCTCTTCTTTTTTGCTTCCGACATGGGTTTTTCTTTACTTATACTTGATCCAAGTTAAGGGAGCTGCAAGGGATACTGCCGGTTTAAATAATATAAGTTGAAGTAGCAAAATATTAAGGCAACGCCGTTTTCATCGTACGCAGTACATGCTGCGATGAACGATAGATAGTGTGAGCCTGAGTCTGTAGCATTCTGCGGGGCTGTTCTATTTTTAGCTACCTACAATTTTTGATCGGGTAAACCACTGGCGACGATTTGTCTACTCCGCCGCCGCTTATTTCGGCGCTCTAATTTTTTCCCGCGTCCAACGTCGCCTACGCACTTTTACAGACTCTCTTAGAATACAGTTTAGTTGGAGATCTCGCTATCGTTGCCGCTTGTAAGTGGCATTTTTTAGTCCCAGTGACATTTTTTGTAAATGTTACGGCCAAAGCCCGAAATCGGCCAATTCGCATTTTGGCCAACGTTGCTGTAAACTTACCGGCGAATGTCCAATCTTTTTGTTGATTTCTGGCTTTGACCGGCCAATTTGGGAAAAAAGAAATCAAGGGCAGATGGTTTTACACACTGTTAAAAATGAAGTATTTAAAAATGAGTACTTCTGTGAGTTCAACGAGTAGAAACTATTCAGTGAACGCATATGCTGTAACAATGTGATAGTGTGAAGATTAGATTTGCGCCCTTCAAAATGACGAATTATATCTTAAGCAAATGCGTTGCGTATCGAGTATGAATACAGAGGCAAATTGAGTACTCAATTTGTCAACTACCTTTAAGGGTGATCCTTAGTCTTTTTCTGCTCCATAGACTCAATCTACCATTATCACATCAGGCTTTGGCCAAGAATTCCCAGCCACTTCGCGAAATGGCCGGCCAAAGTATAAAATACAATATTAATTGCAAGTATTTCGGACTTTGGCCAAACCTCCTGGCCAAAACGCGAACTGGCCGAACTTCGGGCTTTGGACGTAACATAAATATGTACATAAAGACAATAAAGATATATTTTTGCACTGAAGGCTTTTCCTTCTGATATTATGAACTCCGGTTCTACTGCTCCTTTCACTAAAATGGTGACCCTTTCAACAAAAGTCAACAGTTTTCTGCGACTTTTTGGAGTGCATCTCGCCAAATTGGCAAGACAGGTTGCTAGTTTTAGCACATGCAGCCCCAGAATCGTACATACTAGAGAGGTATGTCTTTCTCTGAACAGTGAAGTCTCATATCGAAATATGTGAATTTTCGCACACGTGATAGAAATGAATTATCAGCGTGATTTTAAAGTCTTTTTTAGACTATATTTGGCTAATCTTCCAACGCCCCTCTGTGCCATATCAACGCCCCCTAATTTTCTCTGGGTTTTTTACCGCCCCCCTGAAAGCCTGAAACGCCCACAAGGGGGCGTTATCGCCTACGTTGGGAACCTATGATCTAGTGTATCCACGGTGCGGCATGCTTTGCCAGTCATTGAACAGGCATGTTCAATCGGCAATGGATTTGGAGAATGGGCAGGCCAGGATAACAATGCAGTATGGTGGGCTAAGAAGAAAGGTTGAAGGATGGGTAACATGTGATCATGCATTGTCCTATTGAAACTTAGCAGCAGACAAGCCCTGAAGGTAAGAAAAGAGAATAGTCTTCAAAACCGCAGACATATAACGTTGACTGGTAAGTGTACTGATAATGTGTACTGGGGCTGCAGGAGTGATATCCAATACCATCCAGCATCATAACATGAGGTGCAGGACCAGTATGATGATGTGTAACTGAATAGTCTAGCAGCCTTTCTTCACAGTGTCCCAAAACCCTATTCCGGCCATTGGAGTCCTGCAGGCAGAAGTGTGATTCATATGAAAACACAGTGTCATGCCATTTGCATGTCTGTCTTTGCCATCAATGCACCATTGCAAACACACATACCTGTGGTTTGAAAATAAGTTAAGGAATGGACAGCTAGCGGACAGCAAAGTATACTGTAAAGACATAAAATTTTTCTTTCAGACACCAGTTGCTGCATTCATTGGGATATGATTGCAGATATGGCAGTACGCTCCATTAGAGCAATATACTTATATGCTGCGATGAGATGGTTGCAATATGTGTCAGTTTTCCCATCCTGCATTTGCCAATTCTATATTTATATGACTGTTGCTTGGCTGTCTCCAACAGGATGACTGATTTCCTGGATGGATAATCTGCAATCTCTGTAGGCAACGATTGTGCCTCGCCTGAACTCAGAAATGTGCTTGAATGGTGCTCATGCCTTTTTACTAGTTATACTGAAGCTGCACACATAAAAAACTCATGAGATAACAATTCATATTATTCAAAGTGGCAGCAGTTCTTCCTCCTTTTACATAAAGATTGTAAGGAACGCTGAAATGGCCCATGATATGTGCCCCTGCTGAAATCATAATCATCTGCATATTTGATCGTGGTATATGCATGATGCAAGTTTCATGCTGTTTGAATGTTTCCTTCATGATGTTGCAGTTTAATTACACTATGAAGGCACAGTGGTTTGGATCTAGTTGCCAAATCCTGGTGATGAATTATTGTCCACCACATTTTAGTTTCCACCATCGTAGAATGATTTTTTGAATTTTTAGAAGTAGGATACATACAAAATGTGCTATGCCGTTACTGAGATTTAAGCTGCAGATCTTCTAATTGCTAGCTGGCTGCACTTTCAGTTACACTACAAGTGCAGACAGAAGAAGGGAGAAGGTATCTTATAAATATATGTACATTACTAAGTTTATCCACACAATAGTATGTAATCATTTGCATATTTGATCATCAGTGTTATTTTTACCATGTGTAAAAGTATGATAAGTTGAATCATTCCTTCCCTACTCAGAATTTGCTCAGTATAAAAATGTAAGAAAGTTGCAAATTGAAATTAGCCAAAGAACATAAAAGTTAGACTTTGTAATTAATAATACAAATTGTTGAATAAATTGAATCATGCATTATAAAGTGAATTTGAATCAATTTTTGTGTTGTTTTATAATGATGTCAGCACACAGCTCAAAAACTTCTCACAAACTCAGTTCTTCATTTTTCAAGGTTGGCAGCTATGATTTTTAGTGTTTGTTTTTGTTGCATTCAGTGCATTTTTTGTCCTTGTGAGGACTTTGGAGTTTGCCAGCTGATAAAAAAGAAAATGTCGCATTTCTTCAGAAGTTTGGCACTGTGCCTAGCAGTAGAGAATGCAAAAATTTTCATTCTGTGAAGTTGTATTTTGTAAATGATCGAATTTTATTCATCAAAATTTGTGTTTTGATGTCAAATTTATGCAGTTCTCTGATATACACTGCTGGCCACCCAAATTGCAACACAAAGAAAGACAAGAGATATCACAACACAATTTATTTAGTAGATAACATGTTGACCAAGTATCAAATTAAATTTATAGGCTTCTGTGAAGTATGGTTTTTTCTAGAATCAGTAGCCAGAGTAGCCGCCATTGTTGGAGATCACCACTGCTACACACCTCGGCATTGATTCAAAGAAACTTTGGATGTGTTCTTGGGGTACAGCAGACCAAGCAGCTTCCACACGTTGCCAAAGTTGATTTGGTGTGGCAGCTTGGGATGTAATCTGGGTCAATCATTCAGCAACCATGGACCACATGTTTTCTAGCGGCGAAAGATCCGAAGAACGAGCCGGCCAGGGAAGCAATTCAATCTGGCAATTGACTAAGAACCCTTGGACAATGCATGCCATGTTTGGTCGCACATTATCCTGTTGAAATATGGCTGTGGGCAAGCCTTGAAGGTAAGGAAGGACAACTGAGCAAATAGCAAACATCTACTTTATTATCCTATTGAAATATGGCTGTGGGCAAGCCGTGAAGGTAAGGAAGGACAGCTGGATCCAACACCTCGGAGATGTAGTGCTGGTTGTTTAAAGTGCCAGCAATCCGTACTAGAGGAGTGCGAGAGTGATATCCAATACTGCCCCATACCATAATGCCCGGTGCAGGACCAGTGTGGCTGTGCGTAATGCAGCTGTTCAGCATCCTCTCTCCACGCCGTCTCCAGATTCGAATTTGACCATCATGGTGTTGCAGACAGAAGTGTGACTCATCAGTAAAGACAATTTCATTCCATTCTGCCGTCCACATCTCTCTTTCATCGCACCACTGGTGGCGGAGACGTCTGTGGTTCTGCATCAAGGGTTGACGAAGCAATGGATGTCTTGCGGACAGACCACTCTGCTGTAAATGGTGTCAAATGGTACGCATGGACACTGGATGATGCGTTACAGACTGAATGTGCTGTGCTATGGTTCATGATGTGACTGAGTGATCCGTCACTGCCATGCGCACAATGTTCCTGTCGTCACGTGAAGTGGTGCACTGAGGTGGATGCGATCGAACACGTCAGTTCGTCGTACCCTCCTGCATCGAATGGTCACATATCCATATTACAGTTGTTTGGTTTCATCCAGCATGACTACTGATTTCCCTGAAAGATAATGCACAGTTTTAGTAGGCCACTATCCTTCCTCTGTCGAACTCGGATACTTGATCAAATGATGATCGCTGTTTACTACGAGGCATAATTAATCGTCTTTTTGAAAAAAAACCACAAGAAAAACACAATTGCCAAACTTAAAATTGTCGAAACCTCCAAGCCTTAAATAGCACTTTGAAGTGGCACCACAGGCACATGTGATGTGCGTCTGCGCTGAAATTCTAATCATTTGCATATCTCACCACCGCTAATGCATGTTGTAAATTTCATGTTATTTTCATGCTTCCTTCAGGGTGTTGCATTTATGATGGCCAGCAGTGTATTTTTAAGCAAAAACAGATTGTTGTATCGCTGCTACTAATTATTTAGCAATTTGGCAGACCATTCCCATAAAATGATCCACTAGCAAATCTAACTTTTAATGATTTTCTTAGTACAATATTTTTTTTAATTATTTATTTACTTTTATGTTTTTGATTGGCATTAAGTTTATTAATTAATAAGAAATGAAATAAAATAATTATATTTGTTCATTGATGAGTTTAAGTTACTAATAACTTTACACAAAGAAATGAAGTACATAAATTACTTTCTTTTGAACACTGTAGTTTGAGTTTACCGTACATCATATGTATCTTTTATTTGCATAAGAGCCACACCACTCTCCTGCAAGAGCCTCAAGTGGCTCGCAAGCCACACTCTGACCACTACTGCAAGAGCCTCTTGATTAATTCACTGTCATGAAACTGGACCTTAGGCTAGATAAATAAAATGCTGATTAGTCTAAAAAAGGCATTTGAAGCAGCTTATATAAGTTGTAAATTAGATTAGAAAAATATGTGTATCTATTGTTTTTATTTATAAAAACGTAATTTTTTTAACCCTTGTTTTCGGCCAAAGGCATATAAATTGGATTCCATTTTGATATATAATTTTTTATAGGCATCCGTTATGCGTCATCAGTAACTTCATTTTTTTTTTTTTTTTTTTTTTTTTTTTTTTTTTTTTTTTTTTTTTTTTTTTTTTTTTTGGTTTCTTTACATTGTATTTTCTTGTGAGAACTTTTTCTGAATTTATTTTCTAAAAAATCTTGAAAAGATTTTCTGTTTCTTTCATCAATCTTTCCTGACATTTTTTCTGACATTTCTGATATGTTACCTGCTATATGATATTTGAATTTTACAGAACAGATGGCAAAAACGATGTGTTATGAGCTGATAGTGCACATAACTATTGCAAAACAATCTGATGTCAGCTGGTAATGTGTGCAGCCGAACACAAGATAACCACATATTTATTTTCCTTTTATAATTCACAGACTCTACATTCATAGTTCATGGGTGCACATGAACTCTGGATTTCATTTCAAAAGTTAAGACCTTCAATTTTTCCATATTTGAATTCATTATTTTAAATTAATGAATATTTAAAAAAGAGAGAGTAAACTTATGATTTGAAAATTTCATATTGCAGTCTTAACACCTCATAGAACAGAATTAATGAATATTAAATAAAGAAAGGAAGGGAGACAGAAATTATAATTTGAAAATTTCAGATAGCAGTCTTAACGTCTCATAAAACAGTTTACTAATAATCTACAAAAATTAATAAAAATAGAAACATTTTTTAGCTGTTTTATTTCTTTTTTTAAATAAAAGTAATATCTGTTGTTGTTAAGTACTGAAACTAAATTTTTAGTGTTTGGTAAACTAAAAACTCAGAAAGAATTTAATTTCAAAAGTTCTAACATTTGTTTCTGATTTCCTTTTTTGAATGTTAAATGGTATTAGCAGAAAAATACCAAAGTATTAAAAAAATGTACTAATTGTTTACGAAAAATTAAAAAGTTAAAATAGATGTGTATTATTGCAATCCATGCATTGCTGCAAGTCTTATCATAGCATTTGAATTTGTTCTGAGTGCAAAATAGCATCATAAGAAGCAGAGTTAGAAATTTTGTAATCAACCAGTTCTAAGTAGTTATAAACTTATTTTGTTTTTTCCATTCATGGTATAAAAGAACATTAGTTACAAAATATTATTAAGGAGGGCAGGTAAATGGGGGTTTTAAATGATTAACATGTATTGAAAAATGCATTTTTACAATGTTGAATTTGAATAAAAAAAATTGTACATTGTCAAATGGCAACAGCATCCATTTATTACAGACAAGATTTTAGTGCAAGTTGAAAATATGTAAACATCTGAAAGAGATTTTTCTGGGAGATGTTTAACAGGAATTTGTATTTATTTTAATTAACCAGTTATTTTATATGTTCCAAATCTATACTGTCACTTCTCCCTTTCCCTTTTCCTGCCAGAATGCAAATTTTAGCTTGTGCATATTTAGTTAAAGGTTTGGGATTGCTTAGTCAGAGCACGTTCCTTGTGTTGAAGATCACCTTACTAGTTGATATTCTATAACATTTCTTTCCGTGGCATTGTTTTAATCTTGCAAATAGTGCTGTGGAGGTTAGAGCCAACTTGTGCATTTAAATATTCTTTGTCTAGCCTTTGGTTAACTGAGGTTTAGTTTTAATTTAAAATTCTATTTTTGAGTTTATGCCGTAAATGATGACTGACTTCTAAGTGCAAAGGGGTACCTTTTGTTTAGCTATTTGAGTTCTTAATAAAAACTATTTTGTACTTTTTTTACGTTTCTATTTGCTTAACTAGACATAGCAATAAGTTGCTTAGTTCTCCTTAGAGTCTTGACATAGTGTATGTTACCAAAATAAGCAAGACTTTACAAATTAATAAAAAAAAATAGAGAGAAACTGATCATGACACAAAAGGCATAAATACGTTAAGCATTAAACAAAGCATAAACTTGAGAGTATTCAAAATTTTGATAAGCAGTTTTCTTATTTAATTGTTCTTTTTGTTATGAAAAAAAGGAATATGTTGTCTTAGTATATTATTTCTTAGAACAAGAAATTGAAATTCATGGAAAAGTTGTTTTCTTCATTTTAGAGATTTATTTTGTGGCCATAAAGCAAGACCAGTATCTATCCATCAAATTGTACTCATTTTACTGAGAAAAATACCAGATAATTTATTCACTCATTGATGATTAAATTTACATTCTCTAAAATAAAATTTTCTGAATCAGTGTTGACAGATCTGTTGAATGATTACTAGTATATTAAATGTACCATCCTCCTTGTGTGTGTTGTTGTCCTTAACAAGTTTTTAATGAAACTTCCGAATACACTAAACTGAAACCTCTATTTTTCATATAAATATTGAGTTAAAATTCGTATTGGTTACGTCAAAATATTAACTACACATATTAATTTATGACATTTTAAAAGCCCTATTATTTTATTTAATTCCTTCTTTTTTTTTTTTAAGAATTATTTTTCCCAAATATAGTGTAAAAATTCAACAAACTGGAATGAAAACTTAAGTTTTACTTTTTGATCAGGAAACTAAAATATTCATGAATATATTATGTATGTTTTAATACCAATGAAATGATAACACTGTTGTATTAAAGCTTACAATGGTACTTATGGTATGGAGTATAGAGCAATGTGGTATAGAGCTCAATATTAGCTAAATTGTTATGCTGGAGGTGCTAATATTTTCATCTTAACTGCATAATGGATAAAAGAGCTGAGTAATAAATTAAGTGGGGGATTATGATGTATATTGGTAACATTTGTATGCAATAATTAAAATTGTGCATATTGATAGGGAGATATTCTTTGTAAAAATTTGTGTATTAATTGTCTAGAAAACATATATTTTTTTCATTTTATGTTTCTGAATTATTATTTTCAAGCATCTGATACAGTGTTTATTTTGTTTTCTGTAGATTTGACACAAATATTCCAGGAATGATATTTTCAGAGCAATATAACCAAATTTCTACAAGATTAGCATCTCCCTATTTGTATGGCTTTGGTGAACATACCACTGCTGAATATAAACATAATATTAACTGGAAAAAATTAAGCTTTTTTGCAAGAGATATTACAATAGATGTAAGTATAGATTATATTAAAAATGTTTTTGCAGTGAATAAAAAGTGAATGCAAGCAAGAATTCTTACTCTTGCAACTAACTTGCTATTCTTCTTACTGTTTGAAAAAGATATAAATACTTCGAGAGTGATCCTATAAATAATTTAGTTCCAGCCACAAGTCTGCATTCTTAAATTGATGAGTCAAGATATATGCATTATTACCAAGTCTTGCTGCATGTTAATATTTTAGTATTCATTTACGAAGGCTTCTATTTATATTTCTGGCCTTGGCAACAGTAAGTGTTGCTAGGCGACCTCAGACAATTCCTGTTGAAATTTTGATATTTTTAATCATAACTTCTTCAGAACATTTTGCCACTTTAGCATGATTTGTTTTGTTTACAGTAAACTGAAAAAATTCATCTTAGACAAAATATTGAATTGACTCAAACATTTTCATGCGATTATTTATCATAACTTTCGACATGGATTATCGAGACAGTGCTTTAATGAACTTAATTCTTTATACAGTAATAAAGTGCCATACTACAGCACTGTAAAAAACTAGTATAATAAATTCAATCATGTTCAATGTTCACTGCAGGACAAATTGTGTGAAGGTCATCCAAAATCAGTTGTTGTGCCAGAAAATATCAATGCTGTGCGTGAACTGATAAAGCAAGATCGTCATGTGACATACTTTGAGATTGAGGCATCTTTGGACATTAGTACTACAATTATCAATAAGATATTACATGAATATTTGGTTGTAAAAAAGATTTGTTTACATTGAATCCCGCATAATCTGACAAATGCTCGGAAGAAAGCTTGTGCCGATCTGTGAGAGGAAATGGTGAAAAAATAGTTTAAGGTACTTGGCTGTGTATAACATCTACACAGGTGGCAAATCATGTATCTATGCATATGAGCCCGAAACAAAAAAACAGTCGATTGTATGGGTCTTTCCAAATCAGCCAAATCCAACAAAAGTTGTTCGCAGAAAAAGCACATCGAAGCAAATGGTTGCTTGTTTCTTCGGCATTACCTGTCACATAGCAACAGCGGCATTAGAGCAGTGCAGTATTTTCAATTCCGAATGGTACGTGACCATTTGTTAGCCAGAAATCATTGGAGAAATTCGAAAAGAAAAAAAAAAGCAGAAAAATAGGTGAATCATTCTTCATCAGAAAATTGCAAGCTGTCGTGCAGCAGCTTGAACGAAGGAATTTTTGATGGCCAAAACATCGAATTGATGGGTCATCTGCCATACAGCCCTGATTTGGAACCCGGTGACTTTTTTTATTCCTGCATATAAAAAATAAATTACATAGTTAGCAATTTGCAACACAAAAGTGATTGATGCCTTCGAAACACATGTTTTAGAGTTACCTCAACCGTAGTGGGAAAAATGCTTCAAAAATTGGTTCAAACGCATGCAAAAGTGTATTGATATTCATGAAGAATATTTTGAAAAACAATAAAATCAATTTTGATCATAAACATTTGTTTTTTCATTATTAGGCCAGAAATATAAACAGCAACCCTTGTATGTAAACATCATATCTATATGTATTAAAATTTCTTGTAATTCAGTAAAAGAAGTGAAAATAGTTATGAGGTATCGAAAAATTTTTCAAATTTATCAGAAGAATTAGTTTTCTGGGAGTGAAATTGCTATGTCACATTAATGCAGGTAATCTACTAAAATTTAAATCATTGTTTTTGTCCAATATTTGGGATTATTTATTTATTAATAATTTGTTAGAATGTATTGCCTTTGTTTAATATATTAGTTGTACCAATCATACCAATATTGAAGTGATGTGTTGTTTTGAATTCAAGAATTGAAATATCCGTGCCTTCTGATAACATTAAAGCTGTTTCGGTCACAATCATTCTCGGTCATCATCTTGTATTAATTTTATTGTAGTAAAATGTGTCATTCATGAAAAATATGCATACATCTTAATAATATGCTGTTTTCATTCTTTAGAGGCACTGAAAATTAACAGTAAGTAATAAAAATAAATTGCTATTCATTTATTATAGGAGGTTACATAATGTTAAGTAGCTATGGAGATTGAAATGAAATACTTCTGTTTTATTTTTCATCTCTGTATCAATTTTATTTTCTGTATAATTTTAAATACTATATTTATTCAAAAATAAGACTTTTGCTATATTTTTGTTTTAAAATTTCATGCTTTTTTTTTTTTTTTTTTTTTGTAAATTTTCATTTCATTTTAATGAAAGTAAATTAGTAAATGAAATTGCACAATGAGAGGAAGGAATTTAATTATCATACTGTGTTTAATACTACATTGTTTGAAAATATTAAATAAATTATGCTGATAATTACGATCTATGTATTGCATAACCAAACACTAATTATAAAAGCCATGTTTTGGTGAGCAATTTTAGCATAGGCCCACATTCATTATATTAGTAAATGGTATGTCTGGAAACAAACTGGTGCTATAGGAACTGTATGGGAGTTAACAATTTAGTGTTAGTCAGATATGCATTACATATGTATTAGGCGCATACAGCAAATAAGTTTCCAATACTGTCAGCAGCTGGCAGGCTATGCACTGTAAAAGGCCTGAGACATTTTTAGAATGTGTTATCATATGCAACAGTTGCCATCTCTTTGTCACTCATAGCATTGAAGTTATAGTATGTTAAAACTACTAGGTTTATTTTTTTGACTGGCAAATGGGAGGTTAGATCCACAATAAAGTTTTTGGGTATGTTGAAGATAACACCATCAAAATGCATCATGAGTTGTTTCAAATATATAGGTCTAACATTGTGAGCATACGGATGTGTGATGTTGGTGCAAATAGTTTTCCGAAGTCAGCAAAATATTCACAATGAGTAGCATATTCGACTGCCATCTGTCAATAATCACAACTTCATGCAGCTAGTGTGAAACACATTTTGGAGAATTATTGCTTCAAATTTCTGGAACTCGGCAGTCATTACCTGCAAATGCCCCATTTTCTGTTGCATGAAATTGTCACAAAGCCCCTCTTGTTCCAAAAATTGTATTTGAAGTTGGAGCTGAAGAGCCTGAAACCTGAACAAAATAACACATGGGCTCAGGGTTGATTTTTCTGCCATAATATCATGATGATGGTTACGAATTTCTCGACAGAATCATTGCAGATGACGAAACGTTGTTTGCGGATTTTGCTCTTTTAACCAAACAGAAATTGATGCATTGGTGTCACACTCCATTCCAGACAAATTTCCACATTTCTGTCTGCATGAAAATTTATGTATAAGGTATTCTGGAGCAGAAAGGCATTCTGCTCATTGACTTCTTGGCCAGAGGTAAAATGGATATTTGCTAACTATTACTGTCAAGCACTGAGGGCCACCCAGAACAAGAGGTGCTTTATGTTCAATGTAGATATGTAGATCTACAATGAAACTCATCCACTTATGGCTCAATTCACATCTTCTGCAGGAGTTCTGCTGGGAAGTGTTTGACCATCCATGCTATAACTGTGATCTCGGTCCCAGCAGTTTCCATCTTTTCTTACACCTGAAAAATTTCTTGTTCAGTTAGGGTTTTCAAAGTGTGAAAAGGTACAATCTCAGAATTCTGTGAGACGAATGCAAAAGTTAGTCCTATAGTATGCCAAATGTCTCAGTTCTGGTGGTGTATGTGTTGAAAATAGCTGAAAACTTCCCGAGGTGGTTCCAGTAAATATTTCTATGCAAGTATGTTTTCTTCCGGTTTATAGCTGTAGAAATAATTATTTCCAGTCTGTGTGTCATATATCTGGGATGGATCTCATAATACTAATATGTAAACATGTTTCAGAATTAAGAAATATTAACTGAGACTCTTATTGCCTTAAGGCCAAGTTAATGTTGTTATTACCTGAAGGGCTGCAACATTGCAGCTCTTCTTTTATTTAACTTTTTCCTTGAGCTGTTGACTTTGATGTCACCTCTGTCATTTCTTGCACATTATTTGTTCAAAAAATTAAAAAATACAACAGAAATAAGCCTTTTCATATAAAGTGTAAATTATGTATTGTTCTATATTTAAAATGAAAGAATTATGCTAAAACTTTGTTATAAATTTAGAAGAAGAGTAAAAAAAACCCTGTGCCCATTTTTGGTAAATCTGAGAATTGGTAAGGTAGAACTTATCACTTAGCTTGATAATTTTTAGTAAATTGTCCTCTTCCCCCCCCCTCGCCCGTTAAAAAAAGTTTTTTTTACTGCAGAGTTTAAAAAGGAACTACATGGTTAGATGAATTATCTGTGAAAAATAAAGTATGTATATATAGATAAAAGTACCCCTGTAATGTTGGATTTTCGTGCATATGAGTAGTAAGCTTATTTTTCAAAAGTTATCCCTGTAAAGTTGGCTTTGTTCGTACATGCAAATAGTATCAAACTTATATTACACGGCTTTGCATGTCATATTTATTACACATCTGGAAATTTTTAGCTTCCTTAGTGTGGTGTATTTTAAAGTAAGGATACAGAATCCCAGACTGCAGTCTTTACAATAATATCTTATTTCTTTTCTTATTTTGTCTTGTTCGTTTTTCTCAGAGCAGCATGCTGCACAATGATATGTCTATTTGTTTTTCTTTTCGGTAGGAGAGATAAGTTCTGAGAAATGGCAATCTTCCAATGAAGTGGATTTCCTGGATGAACTTTTTACAATACCTTGCAGCATAACCAATTAAAAAAAAAGATGAATTTTATTTGGTGTAGTGGGCTATCAGTATTTTCAATGTGAATTAATGCACTGAACATTTCCCTGACATGAATGTTCAGTGCATTAATCTCCAGCACAATAATATTTTTTATAAGACCATTATCTCAAAGGATTGTATAATACCCATATTTTCTTCAGCATTCATATGAATGCTTGGAGGGTCAAGAAATTGAAACCTCACTGGGGGCCTGCGAAAGATGTTTTAGGTTAATCTCATAAAATGTTAAAAAATGTTTAAAGTCATCTGAAGGTCTGTAAAAATCTGAAGAGCTTCTTAATTCACTGAGCACATTTTCATAGACGCTGATATCTGAGCTTTCACAGTCACTGCTTTCGCTTTCTGAAGGTTCCAGTTTACTTTTACTGCTCCACATTTTCAGTTAATACACAAAATTAAAACATGCAGATTACAATAGTGTAACTGAAAAGAAATTTTATATGCTTTTAGTAACAAGATTATGAAAGTTTAATAATTTGTAATAAAATTTTACCATGCAAAACATTTAGCAAATGCAACCCAATTTATATGAAAGAATGTAGGTGTTTCATAATGAATTAAGTTGCAGAAAATTTAAAAAAAAAAATCTACAGTGTTATTCTTATAGTCAAGTAACGCCATGTAGATACAGAAAAATAAACTAAAATAAATAAAATGGGATGCCAAAAAACTATAGCTTTGAAAATGATATGTGATTTCTGTCTCCACACTGAGGAGGAAAAAAGTGTTGCCCATATAATGGTAAAAAGGATTAAGCAGTTAAATTGTATTCTGCTGCTGTGATATCAACCAATGGATGACTTACAAGCACTGATAGGTTGTTACTAATTTTATTCCTAGCAATTGAATGCTTGGCTGTATGGGTTTTTCATGATTGTCCTTGCATAGTATAAATACAGTACATTTTCCCATAAATGTCTCTTTTCAGAGGCCCGTAAACAAAAAGTTCTAGTGTAGTTTTCTATAATTGTATGATCGAATGCATTTCAATCCAGTCCTGTTTAAGTATATAAAAGTATTGTTTTGTAGTTTTAAAGAATTTAAAAAGAGCATTTACCGGGAATAACCTAATGCAATTTGATCTCACCAATTTTGTACTTTTCCATGAAAGTTCATCACTTGGTGATTTTTTTATTTAAGCATATTTTCTCAACTGCAGACACTGTCACTTTTGTTTGGCCTTTTTCATTCACTCAAACACATTTTTGATTAAACAAGATCTTCTCCCACTCCTTCAATGGATGTCACAACTTCACAACTTAGAATTTGCCCAGAGATAAACAAGTGGTTGTCATACTTATTCAAGAAAAAAAGTGTTTATTCTTCACACACACACAAAAAGAGAGAGAGAGATTCTGTCTGAGTAGCCACTTCATGAAATTGAATTATGAAGGAAAGGAAAAGGTGTCTCAACTCAAAATATGGTTTGCTGGATAATGCCTTCTGTTTATTACTGGCATGATTAATTTACTTGTAGTGTCAGAAGTTAATTCCTATTGAGTCTTCCAAACAAAATCTTGTTTCAGATGAATCTTCAATACAATGGTCGAATTAAATAATTACATGAGATATGGTATGGGCCAATTTCTTGGTGTCTTGTCCTAACATTAAAGTAAATGGACAACTTTAGAATTTGATAAAAGTTTATTCACACTCCCAAATACATCCCCCCCCCCCAAAAAAAGTGGTTGTGTTTTATCTCCCACAGTGGATTTTGGAGGATTTTGTTGTAGAATTAAAGATATTCCTTGATGCTGTTCCTGGTTGTTCTGGTTTACTTAATACTAAACCAAAGACATGGGGAAGGAAATAAGCCCACGTGCACCAGTATAGACTGGAAATGTGTGGAATAGCTTCAAGAAAAAATACTGTTAATGTTTTGATTTTAATGATACTTTATTTGCCTTTGAATAAATCAAAAAAAGAGTGATGATTAAGATGATTTAAGATTTTTTATTCTTCTTAGTTTATAATTACAAACTTTTTGCTTACAATTTCTGAAACATATATGATTCTGCTTTTTAAAAAAGTTCACTTCATGTGCTTGTCTAAATGGTAGAATATGGTGGTTTTTTTAAATATAATGTGAAAATTAAGTATAGAAACATGTACTTAAATTGTGTGCAGTTTTGTATTTGGAAAGTATTTATTGTAATGCTTTTGTAGTTAATTCATTAAATATTATAAATTAATTCATTAAAATAAAATAATATTTTGCCTGTACCTGTAAAAAGAATTTCCATTATTATCTGACTTGTGAAGTCTCCTCTAATATTATAAAAAACTGAGTTTACTAGGCATTTTTAATGTAACAGTATTTAGTTTATTACAGTTTTTGCTGTTATAAACCAAATAATGCAAAATTGAATGAAAACTCAATGTTTAAAATTATAAATTGTGAATTGATTTAAAAATCCATTTTGTTGCTTTCAGCATGAATCAAATCTTTATGGGGTTCATCCATTTTATATGAATGTAGAGGAAGATGGAAATGTGCATGGTGTTTTTCTCTTGAATAGCAATGCAATGGGTATTTATTTTCTCTCCTACATCTTTGAGATTTTTAGTTTGCTATGTATGAAAAATTTAAGTTTCTTAAAAGAAATTTAGCAGTTTTTATAATTACAGGGACTTATATGAAAACTTCTAAAGGGAAGCTTTAGGGAAAATAAAGTTAAATATTAAATAAATTGTCTGTTTAACATTTGGAAAATTTACAATTGTCATTTTGATAGCTATTGTATTGTAGTAGATAGAATCAGAAATAAATGAAATAGAAAAATAAAGATTAAAATGCAGAAGTATTTCACTCATAAAAATTGCTGTCTTGAAACTATTGATAAAGTCCATCATTATTTTGTGTTTTCAATTATAAAAATAAAAAAT